>CM069415.1:5634704-5789704 GCA_035609135.1 Eleutherodactylus coqui
GTGTATTATATACATATTACAGATCACTCACCGGACTCCACAATGATGACCACACAACATGGGCACCCACTGTGACCTACATTACGTGATGCCAAGGATCGCAGCGTGATATGGGCACCTGCTGTGACCTGGATGTTGTAGAGCCACTGATCTGGTCAGGACTGTACGGCCTCTTATCACAGGTCACCGTGGAGCATATAACACATATAGCAGACCGTATGCTGCGCACTCACCACAGGCTCTATCTGAAACACTGTGTCTGTGAATAACATGGCATCGCTCTCCACTGCTCTGCGGCGGTTGTGAAAGGTGCGGCTGAGGAGCAAGTAGCGTTCACGAAGGCTGGGATCTGCCTTACATTCATCCAAGAAGCTGTCAGTTTCCTCCTCTTCCTCAATCAGCAAATCAGAGCAGAATCTGGAGGTTAGAGACAAGAAGCGATCACTGAGAGATCCGGCAACAGCAGCTTCTCGGAAAGTTAGGTTTTACCTGCACATAATTAAGGCAGCATTAATGAAGAGTAATTGTACTGATGGCACAAGTATGGATGGCACACGCACAGACGGCACATTCATGGATGGCACACGCACGGACGGCACATTCATGGATGGCACATACACGGACGGCACATTCATGGATGGCACACGCACAGACGGCACATTCATGGATGGCACACGCACAGACGGCACATTCATGGATGGCACACTCACGAACCGCACATTCATGGATGGCACACTCACGAACCGCACATTCATGGATGCTACATGCACGGCCGCACATTCTTGGATTGCACACGCACGGCCGCACATTCTTGGATTGCACACGCACGGCCGCACATTCATGGATTGCACACGCACGGACGGCACATTCATGGATGGCACACGCACGGATGGCACATGCACAGACGGCACATTCATGGATGGCACACGCACGGACGGCACATTCATGGATGGCACACGCACAGACGGCAAACTCACGGACGGCATACACACAGCAGCACATTCACCGACTGCAGCATTACGCAGATGGAGCATCTGTATCTAAGCAGAGGTCTCTCTATTCCCGGTCATGTGTCCACATCACACAGCAACGTGCAGCTCCACGGCTGCTGGAGAACCACAGCGTCCAGCACACCTTGTGAGCCAGGAGGACTCATCCAATAATCACTGCGTCATGAAAATGTCGGGAACTCTCTAACAGACTTTGTGCCTCGCTCCTTCGCCATTTTGAAGCTCTCTACTTGCTGTCAGTGAATGGGAACAGTCAGTGGCGAGACAGATGGGCTGCGGACTGCGGCTACGTAAGGACACCGGCGCTGACATTGCTCTTAGTTAAAGTGCTTTCTTCAGCACAAGATCATTCATCTCTGGTTAATGTCATTAAATATTGAGAAAAGTGGAGACGTCTCTCAGCTGTGGCCCTTGGGGGCAAACACTGGCCCAGTTGTAGAGTTGGCTTTAACCCTTCTGCTCCCGCTTATTATTTGCCCCGTTAATGAGGCAGAACTCTGCAGATGTTACAATGTGACGCTGTCCCTGGATCCAGCTGTTAATTATTAAACGGCACAAGAGCAATTAGTGCAGAATTGCCACTTCCGATTACTGAGTACAAACGCGCAGGACGTGCCGGCATCTCGTTATTACTTTTACTTTCATGTAGTTAGTGGCGTGTTGTCATCTTATATAATTCCAACAGGCATGTAAGTTCTGCAGACTGGCAGCGCCACTGTCCGCATGACAGCCCACACACAGAGATTAACCCCCACCACACCAGATAGCAGCTGGGGGTGAATGTGTGTCCGACATGCCCCAGCGCAGTTACTGTGCTTAGTTCAGGTCCCACATAAGTCCGTGCGCCCTCGCATCACGCCCATGTCTCCAGCTGTCTCCCTGCCGGCGAGCTATATGTGTCCCCGCGTGCAGCACGGTCACTGTGGCATGGCATTGTATAGTGTGGCAGCCCAGTTTCTAGCTGTGCATCGGCCCGGTGTGTATTTGTGTATACCTGTGTGTTGTACTACTACAGCCCTGGCGCCCCCTGCTGCCGGTAGAGCATTACCTCTGCTTCTTGCACTCCTCCTCCTGCTGAGAAGCAAATTCTTTCCACTGGAAATGCGCTATGATGTCACTGCGATTGTGAATGGTAAACATCCTCTGATTGGCCAAGGACAGGAAGGTCTTCTGAATGGTCAGTGAGCTTTTGTCTAGTCGCACGTTCACATCGGCAGCAGCTCCATACAGGCAGACACCAACATCCTCATCTAAAAAAACAAAGACGAGTGACAGTCATATGGAACATGAGTGCAACATGTGACTGTATGCTGTCGTCTGGGGTCTACACGTGTGTCCTGCCTCTACAGCGCAGCCTCCACATGTGACTGTATAGGCCCTATATATGTGTCCTATGTCAACAGCACAGCCTCCACATGTGACTGTATAGGCCCTATATATGTGTCCTATGTCAACAGCACAGCCTCCACATGTGACTGTATAGGCCCTATATATGTGTATCCTACATATAGAGCATATCCTCCGCATGTGACTGAATAGGCCCTATATATGTGCCATACCTGTACAGCGCAGCTTCCACATGTGGCTGTATAGGCCCTATATATGTGTGTCCTACAAATAGAGCATATGCTCCACATTTGACTGTACAGACCATATATGCAAGTATCCTACATCTACCGTGCGCCTCCACATCTGCACACAATGGAGGTTTGGGGTTTGCCGCACCTTCCTACATGTTCAGCTCTGGCATCATCTCAGTCACTGGATCCTCTTCATTTATCTCAACAAGTCGACAGCTCGATGTTAACACTGATAAAGGTTATTGTCAGATGTAAAACAAACCCAGTCACCGATATCATAATAAGGCGTAACATGAGAGACAGTCCCGTTTACATCTACACATGACCTCAAGATCTCCCAGGTCACATTACATGAACTCATTCTCCTATGCTACATCTACACGTGTCCTACAGATCTCCCATGTCACATTACATGGAGCCACCGTCCTAGTTTTACATCTACACGTGTCCTACAGATCTCCCATGTCACATTACATGGAGCACCGTCCTAGTTTTACATCTACACATGTCCTACAGATCTCCCATGTCACATTACATGAAGCCAGCCTTCCTAGTTTTACATCTACACGTGTCCTACAGATCTCCCATGTCACATTACATGGAGCCACCATCCTAGTTTTACATCCACATGTGTCCTACAGATCTTCCATGTCACTTTACATCTAACCACTGTCCTAGTTTTACATCCACATGTGTCCTACAGATCTCCCATGTCACTTTAAATGGAACCACTGTCCTAGTTTTACATCCACATGTGTCCTAGAGATCTCAGGTCCCGGCATCAGGATCAATTACCTGTGTCATAATGGATCAGCAGCTCCTGTGTGTGATCTCCAACCTCTAAAGGCTGGAACTCCAAGACAACCTGCATGCTGTTCCCGACATCCAGCGTTCCCGACACCGGCTCTACACAAAATGGCCTGGAAGAAAAAAAATATTATTTACACTCATCACAATTTGGGGGTTCTTCATGCAGCAGCCGGACAATCAAGATGGAGCTCAACTATTATACTAATAAGCATAACAACGCTATCATGGGGAGACTCCTCAACTTCCTGACCAGGTTCCATAACACTCGCCTTGTGGCAGAGGATCCCCTTCCCCAGGTGACTTCACCCCAGCCCCAGGTTCACCACATCAGATTCCAGCTCCTTCTAAGATATAACAACTACCTCTGACCAAATGTATGAGGATCACGTAAAAGTATTGGCAACCATGTTCTTATTTGCAAAGAATATATTTGGATGACAGGAAACATATTACATACCCTCGAAATATTCCCCTACCATGTCCCGAACTCACTTCCAGATCTCTGGAAGGCCTCTGACACCATCAGCCATCCCCGCTCTTGTCGAGGGTCCTCAGAGAGCACCCTATAGCCACAATTTCATCCCTTGTTTTGAAACTGCATCTGCACAAAAGCTCCTTCATTTTTCGAAACAGGTCAAACTCGTACTGACTCATGTTCGGAGAGTAAGGGGGATTCTTCGGCACCCCCTCAACCCAATCTTTGTAACGGTTGGTTCACAGTTGTGGCCACACAACACAGAGCTTTGTCGTGCAGCATGATCGGCGATTTCTGCATGAGAGCTGGAAGAAGAAGGTGTTGCAAGAAAGAATGGTAATACTGGGCATTCATGGTACGGTGCGAAAGGATCACATCCTCGTAGTCATAAGCAACAATAAGCATTAGCTTAACGTTGCTCGGTGCTTGATTAAATTTTTGGCCCGGGGGGAATGTTGGTGCCTCCACTCAGCAGACTGCCGATTCAGCTCAGGGTCGTGGCTCCGGGCCCGTGTCTCGTCAATTGTGATAAAGTGTCTTAGAAAAGATCCTCCTTCTCTTTCTTATCGAGCCAGATGGGACGCAGACACTTCCAGTCGGTGCCAAGCTGGAACCTTGCGAAGGTTGTGGGGAACCCATCTGCTAGTGACTTTTTGTATTTTCAGGTGTACTGTCAGAAACGTATGCACAGATTTGGATGAAATGTTTATCTCCGCAGCCAAATCTCCATAATCGGTTTTCTTCCAGGAGCAGGCGGACTTGAGCAATGAGATATTCATCCATGGCGATCACAGGCCTGCCTGCTCAGGTCACGTGTTTGACACTTTCACGTCTTTCCTTATCCGCTGCTACCCATCTCGCCACGCTCCGGTATGGCAGTGCCTGTTCTGCACATGCTTCTCGACGGCCTTGGTGGTACTTTCATGCGCTCCTACAACGAGCAACTTGAATTCTCCCAAAAGAAATCTGCTCACATCTGGAGAACATTATGTTATAAGGTTGTATTTGGTGGAATGGCATCGTTTGACAAGTTCTGACACCTTCCGGTTGGTGGAAGAAGTATAAAGGATACTAGAGATAACACTCGTGACCGCTGTTTTTGTATTATATACCACATTTTCTCTGACTTTATTATAGTGCAATTATAGCAGGGTGTCGCCAATAATTTCTACATGACCCTCGTACTTTGTGTTTTCATAACTCCCCCTGGCTGACCGACTTATGGATGGTTTAGCGTGTGCAAAATGAACAGCCCCAACCACCCTTCTGCTTATCAGCCCAAATCTCCTAGTGTTCCTGAACAAAGGGTGCAGAAAGGTCCATAAAGTTGTATCCCTCCTCCAGAATATGATGCACCATCACATTCTCTTGACTTCCTCTTACATGTCCATGCCGAGTCTACAGGCCCATTCAGCTGCAGGACTCCTACGTCACACTTTTCGGCAGAGTCTACACTACACCAGGATAACATCACACCACGGCCACTTTGAGTCCCATTTCCTTACCTCTGTGTCAGGAGCTGAAATCGAGCTTCACGATTTCCGATGTTCCGCACCAGGAGAGTCTTTTGGGTGTTGTACTTAACAGGGCAGACTGAGAAACATAACTGGTCTGGAAAGTCCAGCATGGCACGGGCTCCGATCGCTCGAATGGGCACCACAAACTTCTCTCGTTCAGTAATGCAAATCAATTCATGAAAGTAATCCTGAATTAACAGAAAACAGATGAGCAAAGATCTCATATCAGTGCAAAACAGATCATGACTACAACAGCCTGAGGAGTGGCCAATTACACCCCAAGGATGCCGCACTGCCTGACAACAGCTGACAACCATAAACTGAACTCTGAAGATCACGTAACAGCCTCTTCGTAGTGTCATCACTCCAAGATGTAGATTACAGGTTTAGCTATTGATGTGATGTCATGACTCCAAGTTGTAGATTACAGTTTTTGATGTGATGTCATCACTCCAGGACGTAAATGATAGTTTCTGATGTGATGTCATCACTCCATGATGATTACAATTTCCAATGTAACATCATCACTCCAGAACAGAGATTACACTTATTAATGTGATGTCATCACTCCAGGACACAGATTATAATTTCTGATATGATGTTAACACTCTATGACGCAGATTACAGTTTGTTATGGGGTGTCATCACTCCAGGACGTAGTTTACTGTTTTCAATGTGATGTCATCACTGCACAACAAAAATATTGTGTTGTCATCAGTCCAGGATTCAGTGTGTAGTCTCTGACATGATGTCATCATGTTGCAAAATAGTGTAGGTCAATGATATGATGTCATAATGGAAAGAAAAGGCCTAGAGCCGCTGATGTGAAGTGAAAATGGAAAGACACAGGGGTAGATTTATAAAAAATTGTCTATGTTGCCCATAGCAACCAATCATAGGGCAGCTTTCATTCTTCAAGAGCACTATGAGGAATGAAAGCTGCACTGTGATTGGTTACTGTAGACAACATAGACAGTTTTTGTTTTCCTAAATCTCCTCCACAGTCTTTAGTCTCCAGTATTATGTTAGTACTCTAGTATAAAGTCAATGTTGTCGGTCCCAATGCTGGTGACATAGGGTCCTGAGGAGACCTCTATCCCAGTAGGTGCTTCTCTCAGGAGTGAGACGGGAGACATAAGGGAGAGCCTGTTTGTTGTGCAGGTGATGCAATAGAACATCTCAGACTTTCTAAGACATTACAGCACCCGAGCAGCTCGTGTCCCCCGGGCAGTATCACAGCGACTGGATGTTTAGTTAAACACAACTTTGAAAACAAAGTTTATTCGAGGGAACTCCCCAGGAACAGCGATCCTGCCATGAAAGTAAGGAACTAATCCGGTGTACACAGCTCTAGTGGCGACACAGTCATACACTTACTGTTAGTGGATATGCCATAAATGTCTCATCCTGAGAGCTCCTGCAGGAGCCGCTCTGAGCATCCTAAATCTGCTCAATGATGTAGTGATGTCTGAGCAATTCAGCAAGTTTGGGAAAGTTGGGTGACACCCACCATGAGATCTATAATGACACCCTGCCGTCCTTGAGGCATTTACCACTTTGCTTTTCTGGCACATACTGCAAGAATGCAAATTAACATTTAAGTAGCATTTAAATGCCCCAATCAGAGTTCGGCGGGTCCCAAACGGCTCCCTCACAATGAGATTGCAAGGTGCCGTTTGGTTCCCATGACAGCCTAGAACCTATGAAGGTCCCACGGCTGCCATAACTGATTGCCTATCAAGGCAGAAAAAAAAAATGTTGTTACCTCATCTACATGAAAAAAGTGTAATAAAAAGCGATCAAAAAGTCGTATGTACTCCAAAATGGTACCGATAGAAACTACAGGACATCCCGCAAAAACGCAACACAATATTGACGGAAAAATAAAAAAGAGTTATGGCGATCAGAAGATGGCAACAGAAAATCAAATATCTTTGGAAAAAACATAAAATAATTTTTTTAAAGTAGCAAAGGAAAAAAACTATATAAATTTGGCATCGTCATACTCGTATTGACCTATAGAATAAAGTTGTCATTTGCAGCAGTGTGTAAGATGTAAAAACAAGACCCCCGCAAAGATGGAGGAGTTGTGTTTGTTTCCGTTTCACTTCACTTAGAAGTTTTTAAGGGTTTTTCAGTACATTATATGGTACCGCTGAAAAATAGAACATATCCCGCAAAAAACCAACAAGCCCTCCGACAGCGACGCTGATGGATAAATAAAAAAGTGTTAGAATGGGGAGGAAAATTTAACTGAAAAAAGGCCATGTCACTAAGGGGTAAAGAATCTGTCATTGGCAAAGTCTACAAGTCTCAAAGTTCCAGAGCTTTTCCCTCTGTACACACAGATCCAAAAGAAGGTTTCCAGATACTTGACTGCACTGACTGGAAGGGCACTAGAGACGAAGCCGTAAGTTACAGACTGGGGTGACGAGTCCTCCACTCACCGCAGACAAGCCCCAACTTTACCTTATTCTCCTCTGGTGTAAAGAGGACCTGGAATGTGGATGCCATGCCCGGAGCCACTTTGTGACACACGTCATTAGGGCTGATAACCTCAAAGTAGGGTGAACTGTCTTGAGTGACTTTTACCAGCCGAGGAACCTGAAATGGTTAAAAAGCAATGAATTTGAGATTTACACTGCCTCAGACCATAACGGAGGAACACAGAAATAGTCAACGACCTGTCTACATTGTGTGCTGTATGATATGCTGTGTGACCACTACACATACAGGACACAGGACCTCACCTTGTCTTTGTTCCTTAAGACGAGCGGCACCTTGTAGGTCTTACAGGGAACGTAGTTCTGAAAGACAATTTCTGATGGGAAAGGCTGGAAAAGGACTTGTTCTATGTCCACCGAGGAGAACTACAAGAAACACACCAAGAAAAAGTCACAGCAGGAGAAGAGCTACTACTAACAGCCGGTGCTGATCGACCGACAACCTCTTATTTCAATCCGTCCTGTTCTTGTCCTCTTGAGATAAGATATTCATCGGGCTCATCCCCATCCTTCCATAGAAATACTATGGCAGTTATTACAGATCTGTACTGGGCCCAGGCGCTCATGTTCCTGCCTAAGAGACTCCGAGTCCCCATGATCTGTAGCATTATACTCCTCAGTAGGAGTGCATACCTGACGCTGATCATAGTACATACCTTCTGATGGGTGGTCTCGCTCATGTCCAGCATTTGAATGATCCTGGGAGGATGCATCTCTGTAGTGTTGGCCAGTCGCTGCTCTGTCGTGAAGGACATCTCCCGAAGAAATGCTGATGGAGTCAGGGTCATCTTGGAGGGAGAGTCGACAAGAAGCCACATTAACAGAAGGATCCTCCATACACATTGGGTGTTCTGCATTAGTGCATTATCCCTAGTACCGATACTACACAATACTTCTGATATCAGCTGATCAGTATGGAGCTGACCCCTTTACCTGCCCCCTGCAAATGCTTCATAGTATATACACTGACATGCCAAAAGTCATGGGACAAGAAGTAATATTGAGTAGGACCTCCTCTAGTCAGGCAAAGTGCAGCGATTCCACGTGGCATTGATTCCACAAGTGGACAGAAGAGGTCTGGAGGGATATTGAGCCGTATGGATAGCCCCCCACAGCTCCGGCATATATGTAGGTGCCGGATCTCAGGTATGAATGGACCCCTCCATATCATCTCATAAATGCTGGATGGGGCTCATGTCGGGTGACCGTGTCGGGTGAACTCTCCAGAATGTCCCTCCAACCAGTTCTGGACAACTTTGGCCCAATGCATCAACCTGCTGGAATATCCCATCCATGAAGGGCTGCAAATGGTCACCAAGCAGTGTAACGCTGCATTCACATGGGGCGTAAATCCTGCGTAAATCTTGCGGAATGACCGGAGCGGGACCACACGGAAATACCGCGAGATTTCCATGGCAGAAATGCAGCTTCAAAACTCGCTCCATTCGGAGTAGGTTTTGAAGCGGCTTTGCCGCCTGCATTTCCCGGCGGCAATCTCTCCCCATAGAAAGGAGAGAGGCTGCAACGGAGACGGCGATAAAATTGACATGCCGTGGCTTTGAACCGTGCAGTATGTTAGTTTCAGCGTGGCTTGGCAACAGCGGCTTCTCCACAGCGTATGGATCAGATTTTTGCAAATCTCATCGACTTTGCTGCTTTATCCCGGGAAAAAAGTCTGCATGGAAATTCAGCGGCAATTCCGCCCCGTGTGAACCCAGCCTAACAGTTGGCACCGGTCAGTGATGTGTTTAGGCAGACCAGTCTACCCAACCCATGCTATGAGAACCCCGCACACCAGCATGGAGCCACCGCCAGCCTGCCTTGTTGACAACTAGTGTCCATGGGTTCATGGGGTCTCCTCCACACATGAACCCCACCATCAGCCTGAAACAATTGGTATCGTGACTCATTGGCCAACATATAATGTTCCAGTCCTCGAGGTGATGCGCTATGCCCGGTGCGGTGGTAATAACAGAGGCCTCTGGTGGGTCTTGTACTCCCAGATGCCATGAAAGGTAAAGAACGCTGCGCTGACCTGCGGGATTTACATGTGCGGCCTCCTGCGCTGACCTGCGGGATATAGGAGTGCAGCCTCCTGTGCTGACCTGCGGTATATACCGGTTCGACCTCCTCCGCTGACCTGTGGGATATAGGTGTGCCGCCTCCTGCGCTGACCTGCAGGATATCGGTGTGCGACTTTCTGCGCTGACCTGCAGGATATACCTGTGCGGCTTCCTGCGCTGACCTGCGGGATATACGTCTGCGTCCTCCTGCGCTGACCCGCGGGATATACGTGTACAGCCTCCTGCGCTGACCTGCTGGATATACATGTGCGGCCTCCTGCTCTGACCTGCGTGATATATGTGTGTGGCCTCCTGCGCTGACCTGCGAGATATATGTGTGTGGCCTCCTGCGCTGACCTGCGAGATATATGTGTGTGGCCTCCTCCGCTGACCTGCTGGATATACATGTGCGGCCTCCTGCGCTGACCTGCGGGATATACGTGTATGGCCTCCTGCGCTGACCTGCTGGATATACATGTGCGGCCTCCTGCGCTGACCTGCGGGATATATGTGTGCGGCCCCTGTGCTGACCTGCGGGATATATGTGTGCGGCCCCTGCGCTGTCCGCTGTGGGTGGTGCGGCCTTCTAGGACGTATTCCCGGTTTACTGGTGACACTGAGGATTGAGGAATGTTAAATGCCGCATAACTTTAAAAATGGAATGTCCCATTCGTCTGGCACTCGCTATCAAGCCTCGATCCAACTCTAATAATTCATGTCGCCTCGCCATCAGCACGCTGGCCGGTGATAATAAATCACAACTTCTACAGGTGGGGGCGCTCCCGAGCCGTCTCCAGAGGTAACACCACCTCATTATCAATTTACATACTGCTATCCCAGGACTTTTGGCACGTCAGTGTACATTACTATTGACCCCAACTCCTATCAGCTGTGCAGTATATAGGTGGTTGTGTTACCTGTCCCCTGCAGATACTTCATAGTAGGCCACCACATACTTTATTTTTATTGGGTCTGGCTCCTGTTATCAGCCGGTTAGCATGGATTTAGCCCCTTCACCCGCCCCTGCTGATACTTCACAGTAGGGGGCACAATATACGTTACTTGGCTCCTGCTAGCGGCCGTGCAGCAGCCTCCTCGCCACCTGTACAGGGCAGCGGTGCGCTCACGGTCCTGGTGAGAGACGGTATTATTTCTGAACAGCTGTCTGACTTGATTTGTTTGTGCCCTGGATAATCCCCGGGTTCGGTCACCAACATCTGTCCGCATGAGCTTAGCAATGATGGTTAAAAAAACGACCCAATTTATGAAGCACTTATTACCGTGTTGGCGGCCTCTTCATGTCTGGTCAGCTTGGGGTTGCACGGAGCTTGGACTTTGCTCTGGGTGCTGCTCGGCATGTCGGAGGGGCTGAGTATATCTGAGAAGAGAGACGGATGCGCCATTACTGCCGGGCACCACGGCTCGGCCTCCAGTGAACCAGCCATGACCTTCATATACATATATACATGCACTGCCTGCAGCCGCCGTCATGTATTCACACAGCTATACTGATCCTGATGATGCCAGTTATATTGCTATGGCCAGCTACAAGTCCGGAAAGTCTTCAGACCCCTCACTTTTTTACATGTTGTTATGTTGTGGCCTTGTGTCCCCCTCATTCTGCACTCAGGACCCCACAATGACAAAGTAACAACAGAATGGGAGAAATCCTTGTAAATGTTTTAAAAATGAAAAGCTAACATTTTGTATTGACATTAGTATTCACACCCCTTGGTAGGACACGTGACATTTAGCTCTGCGGCTCCCATTTCTCTTGATCATATCTGAGGTTTTTCTACACCTTTATTGGAGTCATCTGTGGGAAATTCAGCTGATTGTACATAAGATCCACCTGTCTATATAGGGTCTCACCGCTCACAATGCATATAAGAGCCAAAACCAAGCCATGAGGAGGACAGAACTGCCTGCAGAGCTCAGAGACAGGATTGTGTGGAGGCTCAGATCTGGAGAAGCTACAAAAATATTTCTGCTGCCCTGAAAGTCGCCAAGAGCCCAGCGGCCCCCATAATACTTACATGGAAGAACCACCAGGACTCATCCTAGAGCCGCAAGCCCACCAGACTAAGGGGGAGAAGGGTCTCGGTAAGAGAGGTGATCAAGAGCCCAGCGGCCCCCATAATACTTACATGGAAGAGCAACCAGGACTCATCCTAGAGCCGCCGACCCCAAACTAAGGGGAAGAAGGGTCTTGGTAAGAGAGGTGACCAAGAACCCAACGGTCACTGGCTGAGCTCCAAAGATCCTGTGCGCCAAAGGGAGAAAGTTCGAGAAGGTCAACCATTCCTGCAGCCTTCACCAATCTGGGCTTTATGGGGAGCGGCCACAAAGAAGCCTCCCCAGTAAGACACATGGAATCCACCTGGAGTTACCAAAAATACCCCAAAGGACCCTTAGACTACAAGAAACAAGATTCTCTGCTCTGATGACACCAAGACGGAACTTTTTGGCCTCTAAGCGTTGTGTTTGAAGAAAACCAGGCGCCGCACATTACCAGCCCAATACCATCCCTACAGTGAAGCCTGGTGGAGGGGCATCATGCTGGGGGAGGGGAGACCGGTCAGGATGGATGAAAACCAGGCACCGCTCATCACCTGCCCAATACCATCCCTACAGTGAGGCCTGGTGGAGGGGCATCATTCTGGGGAGGGGAGACCGGTCAGGGTGGATAGAAAGCTGAATGGAGTGAAGTGCAGAGATAATGACAACCTGATCCAGAGCACAAGGGACCTCAGACCGGGCAGAAGGGTCACCTTCCAACAAGACAATGATGTAGTGGCCCAGAACACCTATTACTGGCCCCTCCATAAATGTCATACATGTCATGTCTTTTGTGTGGATGTATTGTACAAACTGTCTTGTCTCTTGTTATGTGTATTGCACAGCTGCAGCAGATGAAGGGTTAATGAGACTGGCAAATGTATCAATTTATGTCCTGACATGTGGTATGCTACAGACTATAAATATGAGTGTCTGAGAGCGGGAATGGTTTCTAGTCCGTTCTTCTGGGTTCCTGAGAGTGGTGGCCACATGGGGGTACCTTCAAGCCTCATGTGATGAAGAATGGAAGAGGAAGAAAGGTTTCCTGAAGTTCCCAATGATAGGAGTCGTTAGAGGAAGGAGAAAGAGAGAGAGCGAGAGGAGTAGAGGAAAGTCAAGACCCCCGCGCAAAGGTACTTTTATAAGTGAGTGTCTGTGGAGAGTTTCCCCTTGCAGGAGCGGGACCATACAGATAACGAGGACTGTAGGACCGGCATCATCCCGAGTTCCTCCCTGACCTTCCTTCTTCTGTCTTGCCTGCATTGTTGTGTTCTTAAGCTCTAAAGTGTTAACGTTTTACAAGTAAAGTTTTGCCAGGCCCTATCCGTTCCCAGGGACTGAGGTACTTAACCACTAAATCGTGTGTGGACTCTCTGTATTATCTCAGAGGTTCACTCCGGTGAGTAAAGGAACGGTGGCGTCATGTGACAAGTTAAAATTCTTCGGCATGTATATTGGCCATCCCTCTCCTATGGATGTACGGAAGAGGCCCAGCGATACTCTGGCTGAGGCTGCTTGTGTTCCTCTGGGGAGGAGTCTGGTAAGTGCCACCGTGACAAGTGACAGCTTTACCCTTTCAGCTCCTCAGCGTGTGCCCCGTGTCCTGAGTTACCCTTTGGGAAGCTGCAATGACCCTAAAACCCCAGCCAAGACCACCCAGGAGTGCAGACCACTCTGTGAATGTCCTTGAGTGGCCCGGCCAGAGCCCGGAACCCAATGGGACATCTTTGGGGAGACCTGACAATGGCTGTCCACAGACGGCCCCCATCCAACCTGACAGAGGGCAGAAAAGCCCCAAATCCAGGGGTACAAACCTTGTGTCATCTTCCCCAAGAAGACTGAAGGCTGGAATTAGTGCCAGAGGGTCTTCACCTGAGTGCTGAGTCCAGGGTGTGAATACTTATGGCAATGCTGAATGGGAGGTTTTCATTTTTAATACATTTACAAAGATTTCTCCCGCTCTGTTGTCACTTTGTCATTATGGGGTGCTGAACACAGAATGAGGGGGACACTAGACCACAACAAAATGTAAAAAGGTGAGAGGGTCTGAAGCCTTTCTGGACCCCCCGGTATGTCGATCACCCTGGCACAGTGATAATTGACATTTCCAGTACTGCGGTATTTCAGCTCAGTCTCTTCTCATAACCAAAAAGATGCCCAGTCCGAAGGAGGATGGGCACATACATGCCGCCATCTTACCCGTCAAGAGGAATACCAGTGATCTTCCCGTGGCAGCGGTATATACTGCCACCCCTTACAAGATCTCTGTATATGGCGTCTGTTACAGACACAGAACTCTCTTAAAGCCTTTCTTATACCCTGTATCATGTCCGACATGGCCAGCCCAGGAGCTGAACTACAAGCCACAACAAGTCTGGGGGAACCGGCTCTGCCATGTCCTGAATTCCCTGTTTCGTGTCTTCCATCTCGGCTCGGTGCGGGGACATTAATCCATCCTTAGCGAGCAGATTACAGCTGTCAGGGGGATTAGCGCTGACCTGACACGAGGAATATGGGTTATGTCTACAGCAATATGAATGATGTTAAATCGCCCGCTCTGAGCTCAGTGCCAGCCAAGTCCACAGGACCACTGCACAACGATGACAGCTGCTTCCCAGAGGCAGGACCTCCGCATGCACCCAGCACTCCTGGGCCAGTACCAAGTTGTGCGCCCAGCACACCTGCCCTCCTGTGCCAGTAACACCTTCTGCACCCAGCACACCTATCTTCTTGCGCCACCATCACCTACTGCACCCAGCACTCCTGCCTCCCCTGTGCCCAAACTTCTACGTGCACCCAGTACTCTCGCCCTTCTGTGGCAGTAGCACATTCTGCAATCAACACTACTGTCCTCCTGTGCCACAACCTCCTTCTATAACCAACACTCCTGCCCTCCCCTGTGCCAGTACCACCACCTGCATCCAGTACTCCTGTCCTCTTGTGCCAGTACAACTGCCTGCACCCAGCACTCCTGCCCTCTTGTGCCAGTATCACCTCCTGCACCCAGCACTCCTGCCCTCTTGTGCCAGTACCACCTCCAGCACCCAGCACACCTGTCCTCCTGTGCCAGGACCATCTCCTGCACCCAGCACTCCTGCCGTCTTGCGACACTACCACCTCTTACACCCAGCACTCACGTCCTCTTGTGACAGAACCTCCATCTCCGCCCAACACTACTGCCCTCTTGTGGCAGTACCACCTCCTGCACCCAGCACTCCTGGCAGGGCAAAGTTGAGATCTTTGAGCATTGTGTGTTGCGACCAAAGTGGCAGTGTATCTTAAATCCGAACACATCCTTGACCTCTGATTGTACTATTATGACCTGCTTAACAGATACACTAATATACATATATAGGAGGTTCTCAACACAATTTACCTTCTGCACCCAACACCCCTGCCCCCTTGTGCCAGTACCACCTCCAACACCCAGCACTCCTGTCCTCTGGTGCCAGGACTACTTCCTACAGCCAGCACTCTTGCACCCCTGTGCCAGGACCTCCGCCTCAACCCAACATTCCTGCCCTCCTGTTTAAGTACCACCTCCTGCCCCCAGCACTCCTGTCCTCCTGTGCCAGGACCTCCTTCTACAACCAAGACTCTTGCCCTCCCTGTGCCAGTACCACCTCCTGCACCCAGTACTCCTGCCCTCTTGTGCCAGTACCAGCTCCTGCACTCCTGCCTTCTTGTGCCAGTAGCAGCTCCTGCACCCAGTACTACTGCCCTCTTATGCCAGTAACACCTTCTGCACCCAGCACTCATGCCCCGCTGTGCCAGGCCCTTTGTCTCCACCCAACATTCCTGCCCTCGTGTGATTGCACCACCTCTTGCACCCAAACCTCCTGCCCTCTTGCACCACCTCACTCACATTGTGAGATCCTATCTGTCAGCGACAAGACGACCTCCTCAGATGAGACCTTACTAACAAACGGACCTGTCCTGGGGCTCCAAGATAAACTCAGCGCTGACCAAGGAGAAAAGCCCAAAACTGGAATTAACGCAAATGTGTGTTCCGAACAGATTACTGATCACACTGACAACTAAAGCCGTAACATGGTCTACATCAGCTAGGGGTCCACCATGCCGACCCTCCCCCCCACCACTATAAACTGTGGGGCCAAAGACTAAATACATCACTCCTCCTGAGTTACATCCTATATTATCCTCCAGAGCTGCACTCACTATTCTGCTGCTGGAGTCACTGTGTACATACATTACTTATCCTGTACTGCTCCTGAGTTACATCCTGTATTATACTCCAGAGCTGCACTCACTGTTCTGCTGGTGGAGTCACTGTGTACATACATTACTTATCCTGTACTGATCCTGAGTTACATCCTGTATTATACTCCAGAGCTGCACTCACTATTCTGCTGCTGGAGTCACTGTGTACATACATTACTTATCCTGTACTGATCCTGAGTTACATTCTGTATTATACTCCAGAGCTGCACTCACTATTCTGCTGAAGGAGTCACTGTGTACATACATTACTTATCCTGTACTGATCCTGAGTTACATCCTGTATTATACTCCAGTGCTGCACTCACTATTCTGCTGGTGGAGTCACTGTGTACATACATTACTTATCCTGTACTGCTCCTGAGTTACATCCTGTATTATACTCCAGTGCTGCACTCACTATTCTGCTGCTGGAGTCACTGTGTACATACATTACTTATCCTGTACTGATCCTGAGTTACATCCTGTATTATACCCCAGAGCTGCACTCACTATTCTGCTGGTGGAGTCACTGTGGACATACATTACTTATCCTGTACTGATCCTGAGTTACATCCTGTATTATACTCCAGAGCTGCACTCACTATTCTGCTGGTGGAGTCACTGTGTACATACATTACTTATCCTGTACTGATCCTGAGTTACATCCTGTATTATACTCCAGAGCTGCACTCACTGTACAAAGTGACTATAAACCTTTTACAGGCAATCTGTCAGCATCTTTTTGCAGCACCATCCGGTAGTGCCTGTCACACTGATTACAGTGATATATGTCTGCTGTGTTGATCTGTGCAGTAGTTTTGGAGACACTTGCATTTTATTAGTAGCACCCAGACACAGAACTATTCTTGAATATTCAAGAGCTGTAGGCTAGCCACACCCACCCCATCCTCCAACCTATGATTGGCAGCTCTCTCTTTATGCACAGTAATAGCCAATCAGCTGGACGTTGGGGTGTAACTAATCTGCAAATGAGGACTATCCGGAACTACTTTAACTAGTCCTCTACACATCTGCTGCTACAGATAAGATGTAAGTTTCTCCCAAATTCCTGCACAGATCACTGCAATCAGTGTGACTGTCAGCGCCTCATGCTGCCATCAGAGACGGGTGCGAAAAGATGGTGACAGAACCCCTTTAAGCTTCCGTCCAGTAGTTGGAGCTTCATTCCAGCAGCCGGAGCTGTACATATAACATTACATAAGAGGACAGCGTGTCTCCAATGCTCAGTGAAAGCCCCGGATAGCAGACACATCACATAAGCCATCATGCATATTTGAATGTGTAAGTGCTCCGTGACCTACATCTCCAGTTTCTTTCATTAATAAAGGGGTACTGCCTCACACGGAAAATCAAACCTACATGCAAATACAGGACATCTGGGAGCCAGTGCCTGCCCAGCTATAATATACAATATTATATGTGTGATATTACATGGGGCACAGTCTGTATTACATGTGTGATATTACATGGGGCACAGTCTGTATTACATGTGTGATATTATCTGGGGCACAGTCTGTAGTACATGTATGATATTTCCTGAGGCACAATCTGTATTACATGTGTGATATTTCCTGGGGCACAGTCTGTATTACATGTGTGATATTACATGGGGCACAGTCTTTATTACATGTGTGATATTACTTGGGGCGCAGTCTGTATTACATGTGTGATATTATCTGGGGCGCAGTCTGTAGTACATGTGTGATATTTCCTGGGGCACAATCTGTATTACATGTGTGATATTACATGGGGCACAGTCTGTATTACATGTGTGATATTCCCTAGGGCACAGTCTGTATTATATGTGTGATATTACATAGGGCGCAGTCTGTATTACATGTGTGATATTATCTGGGGCACAGTCTGTAGTACATGTATGATATTTCTTGGGGCCCAGTCTGTATTACATGTGGGATATTACATGGGGCACAGTCTGTATTACATGTGTGATATTATATGGGGCACAGTCTGTATTACATGTGTGATATTATATGGGGCACAGTCTGTATTACATGTGTGATATTACATGGGGCACAGGCTGTATTACATGTGTGATATCATATGGGGCACAGTCTGTATTGCATGTGTGATATTACACGGGGTGCAGTCTGTATTACATGTGTGATATTACATGGGGTGCAGTTTGTATTACATGTGTGATATTATATGGGGCACAGTCTGTATTACATGTGTGATATTATATGGGGCACAGTCTGTATTACATGTGTGATATTACATGGGGTGCAGTCTGTATTACATGTGTGATATTACCTGGGGCGCAGTCTGTATTACATGTGTGATATTACATTTGGGCACAGTCTGTATTGTATGTGTGATATTATATGGGACACAGCCTGTATTACATGTGTGATAGTATTTGGGGCACAGTCTGTATTACATGTGTGATATTACATGGGGTGCAGTCTGTATTACATGTGTGATATTACATGGGGTGCAGTCTGCATTACATGCGTGATATTACCTGGGGCACAGTCTGTATTACATGTGTGATATTATATGGGGCACAGTCTGTATTACATGTGTGATATTACCTGGGGTGCAGTCTGCATTACATGTGTGATATTACATGGGGTGCAGTCTGCATTACATGTGTGATATTACCTGGGGCGCAGTCTGTATTACATGTGTGATATTACCTGAGGCCAAGTCTGTATTAGGGCTTCTTCAGACGGAGACATGCGCAAATACGCTCGCCGCTACAGCGCATATTTGTGAATGAACTCCAAAGTCTTTTTTTTACTGTTTAAGCTTTGTGCTATTGCGCACAGAAAAAAATAAAGCAGAAAGATGGCGCCGAACCTTTCTTTTCTCGCACGAGAATCACGCTAGTGAAAACAAAACCACTGAAATCAATGGCTTCGTTTTGTCACGTTTTGCGGCCACGAGTTTCACGCCTCCAAATCATTGCGCAATTACGCTCATCTGTTTAAGCCCTTAAATGTATGATAATACATTGGGATAGGCCTGTATTACATGTGTGATAGTATATACGGGCAACAGTCTGCACTACATATGTGATATTACACTGGGGAGCGGTCTGTATTACATGTCATATAACACGGGAGCGTATAGTCAGTATTACATGTGACAGACGGGGGTACAGTTGGAATCACAGGTGATATTACACAGGGGATTATAGCTGGTATTACATGTAATATTACAGTCAGAATTACCTGTGATATTACACGGGGGGTTTAGAGTTGGCATTACATGTAATCATAGAATAGTAGAGTTGGGAGGGTCCTCCGGGGTCATCAGGTCCAACCCCCTGCTCAGTGCAGGAGTCACTAAATCATCGCAGACAGATGTCTGTCCGGCTTCTGATATTACACAGGGGTTTTACAGTCAGTATAAGATGTGATATTACAATAGGGCGTACAGTCTGTATTACAAGTGTGATATCACATGCAGCAATGTCTATATTACATGTGTGATAGTATACGTGGGTACAGTCTGTATTAAATGTGTGATATTACACTTAGGTAATGTCAATATTACATGTGTGATAGATATAGACCATACGCCATGTACTATTACATGTGATATTACACTGGGGGACTGTTTGTATTACATGTACAATATTACATGAAGAACATGTGTATTATATGTGTGATATTACAAGTGGTACAGCCTGTATTACATGTGTGATATTGGATGCGGCAGTGTCTATATTACATGTGTTATAGTATAAGGGGGTACAGTCGGTACTACATGTGTGATATAACATTGCAGAAGGGTTTGTATTAGGGCTTAAACAAATTGCCGTGTTCTCGGAACATTTTGAGGGCATAAAAATCACGCCTGCAAAACATGACGAAATGCAGCCAATCATATCAATGGTTTCGTTTTCACGGGCGAGTTTCTTGCGTGATATTCCTACGCGTGACAATAAATAGGCCTTTCCCAATCTTTCTTGCACATAGTTGAAAAAAACAACTTTTGACTGGTTCATGCTCAAATACGCCCTGTAGCGGTCAATGTATTTGCGCATGCGCTTGTCTGTCAAAGCCCTTAGGCCACGCTCACACACGTGTAATACCTGGAGACAATGAAAGCACATTGATCTTCATTCATCCGTTGCATATAGATGAATGCGGCATGTTCTATTACGTACGATAGAGCCCTATTGTTCGCTATGGGTGCGTGCGATAATGCTGTACATACACTATTACATCGCACGTGTGCCGCATTTTTTAAAACTTGACTTAAAAAGTAAAAAAAAAAGAAAGAAAAGAAACCAGGAAGTCGGTGCAGGACAGCGAGCGCGAGATACGCCGTCATACGTGATCCCAAATACAGTGATATGCAGCTCCACATGCTGGTAATATGCTGCGTTATACCATACGCCTGTGTGAGCCCGGCCTTACATGTGATACAGTATGAAGAACATCTGTATTAGGCCTGCTCACACGTTTATAACGCAGGGTCCTACTGCTGTCGCTGCGCAGGGCAATAATATCTCACGCACGCCGTCATGGGAAGGCTTCAGGGTTTTTTTTACATTTTTCGCTCTGTTGTTTGGCGACCTCGCGTATAAACGGCGCACATACACAATGTACAGCATATGTACACCATTTATCACCCACCCACGGAGATCAATAGGGCTCTGTCTCGCGTTAAAATAGAACATGCTGCGTTCTCTTATACGCAATAAATATACGTGCGTGCAAATGGATCAGTGAAGATCAACGTGCTTTCATTGACTCCATTCACCGCGTAATACGTGATGAAATGCTGCTGGTGTGAGCCCAGCCTTACATGTGTGATGTTACATGGAGTACCGTCTATATTACATGTGTGATGTTACATGGAGTACCGTCTATATTACATGTGTGATGTTACATGGAGTGCAGTCTATATTACATGTGTGATGTTACATGGAGTACCGTCTATATTACATGTGTGATGTTACATGGAGTACCGTCTATATTACATGTGTGATATTACATGGAGCGCAGTCTATATTACATGTGTGATGTTACATGGAGCACAGTCTATATTACATGTGTGATGTTACATGGAGCACAGTCTATATTACATGTGTGATGTTACATGGAGTACCGTCTATATTACATGTGTGATGTTACATGGAGTGCAGTCTATATTACATGTGTGATGTTACATGGAGTGCAGTCTATATTACATGTGTGATGTTACATGGAGTACCGTCTATATTACATGTGTGATGTTACATGGAGTACCGTCTATATTACATGTGTGATATTACATGGAGCGCAGTCTATATTACATGTGTGATGTTACATGGAGCACAGTCTATATTACATGTGTGATGTTACATGGAGCACAGTCTATATTACATGTGTGATGTTACATGGAGTACCGTCTATATTACATGTGTGATGTTACATGGAGTACCGTCTATATTACATGTGTGATGTTACATGGAGTGCAGTCTATATTACATGTGTGATATTACATGGAGCGCAGTCTATATTACATGTGTGATGTTACATGGAGCACAGTCTATATTACATGTGTGATGTTACATTGAGCACAGTCTATATTACATGTGTGATATTACATGGAGTGCGGTCTATATTACATGTGTGATGTTACATGGAGTACAGTCTATATTACATGTGTGATGTTACATGGAGTGCAGTCTATATTACATGTGTGATGTTACATGGAGCGCAGTCTATATTACATGTGTGATGTTACATGGAGCGCAGTCTATATTACATGTGTGATATTACATGGAGTGCGGTCTATATTACATGTGTGATGTTACATGGAGTGCAGTCTATATTACATGTGTGATGTTACATGGAGTGCAGTCTATATTACATGTGTGATGTTACATGGAGCGCAGTCTATATTACATGTGTGATGTTACATGGAGTGCAGTCTATATTACATGTGTGATGTTACATTGAGCACAGTCTATATTACATGTGTGATATTACATGGAGTGCGGTCTATATTACATGTGTGATATTACATGGAGCATGGTCTATATTACATTGTGCATGGTCTATATTACATGTGTGATATTACATGGTGCATGGTCTATATTAGATGTGTGATATTACATGCTGCATGGTCTATATTACATGGAGTGCGGTCTATATTACATGTGTGATGTTACATGGAGCATGGTCTATATTACATGTGATATTACATGGAGTGCGGTCTATATTACATGTGATATTACATGGTGCATGGTCTATATTACATGGAGCATGGTCTATATTACATGGAGCATGGTCTATATTACATGGAGCATGGTCTATATACACGTATGTCCGCTTCCCTCGCTGCTCTCTGTACTCACCCGTTTCGTGAGGTTCTCGCTGTCTCCCCGCTCCTGTGAGGCCGTTAGTTACTGCTATCACCATAGCAACCAGCGGGGACCGGACAACAAGCCGCGCCGTGATTGGCTGCTCACGCGTCTTCTGTCACTATGGAGACCCGCCGCCCCGCCCCTCTGATAGTTGCAAGCCGCAATGTGGAGATTTCCCGATAGTGACGACCACCCGCGGGCTGCAGCCCCCCAGCTGTGGCTCCAGGAGACCCGTCCTTAACCCCTTGGTAGCCGGCCTCTCTGGTGCCATTTTCATGGTCGCATCGACCTAAGTTCTAGCCGGCTGACCGCCGCACGAGGGCTTGTTTAGTTGGAGGGACTTATATTATATTGTGCATATAACATGTTGTAGAACCTTTAATGGAGCCCCCTCCCCCCACCACAAAATTGCTTTTGTGTTTTGTTTTCACGGTGTTCACCCTTCGGTAAAAATACTCCGATACCTTTCTTATCCGATCGCCACGGTTACGGCGACGCCAAGTTTGCAGAGACTGATTGGTTTTTACTCCTGCAGAAAAAAAGTGTTTTATAGAAAAATAATTGATTGTGCATGGCCGCATTCTAAGCCCCGCAGTATGCCACCTGCTGGCAGCGGAGCGCTCTGGGACTTGTAGTTCTTCTTGGACCACTGGGCGATACGTGTGGCCTTGGCGGCCATGTTTACACGCACGACCAGCATCTGATTTTGCTCTTTCGAGCGATCAGTCGTCTGACAGCCCTCCTGCCTGAAGGTGCCCCTTCACGGTCCGCAGCGCCCAGCAGTTGTATCAGCGGCTGTCGCCGTGTGCTCCCGGCCGCCCGCCTCCATTCACAGTAGACAGACTCGCAGATTGAGCGACTCCTTTTTCTGCTACATTTACACGCTACTAAACAGGTGCGAGATCCTCGCTGGCGTGCGTGCGGCCAGAGGCCGGGGTCACACGGGACCACGAAATGGCGACACCGAAACAACGCAAGAATTCCGCTGGAAAAGTGCAGCTTCAAGACGCGTGGACTCTAGCCGCGGGTTTAGCAGCGGTTTCGCCGTTGGCATCCGCTGCGGCAATCTCTCCCCATAGCGAGGACATTCTGTGTCTTTGTTTTCTGCGCTGCACGTCCGTGTCCGCACGGCTTGGCTGCAACGGATTGGCCACAGTGTGTGGACGAGATTTTGCAAAAATCCTGCTAATCCTGCAATTAGGAGCCGCGGATTGAATTGCCGTGCGGACATTCTGCGCGGCAATTCCGCTCTGTGTGAACCTAGCCTAAGGGCTCACGTCCACGGGTTTGAATTCCGGGATCCGCATGGGGCACCCGTGCGGATAATCCATTGTTCAAGCCACCCATAGACCATCATGGGCGCCCGCAGCCTAAATAAAGCATGCGGAACCGGAAAACAAATCGCAGCATGCTTCATTTTGCCGCGGATCCCGTTGGGACGGCTTCCATCGAAGTCAATGGAAGCTGCCCGATCTGCGGCACACCCGAAACTGTCACTCCGGCTGTGCTGGGGGTCCGCGGGAAAGCAGGAGATTAAAAATAATATATATAGATATCCTTATTGCGCATTTGCGGGGAGCGTGCTGGCTGGCGGGCCGCCCACATGCACGGAGGGGACGACGGACCACCCGCACGCATCCGGCCTGGTAAGTAATGTCTTACGGCGGTCACCAGCACCGCTGATCTGAGCAGTCATTCCGGTGCAAGGCCCCTTTACACGGACAGATAGATCGTTCACATTGCCGCTACCCAACAAGAATCTGAACAGTTATCATTCCGTGTAAAGGCCTGCGCCGGCTGTCCTGCACTTTCTCCAGGCATAAACACTATCCAACAATCGTCCCGTGTAACCAGGAAGTATCATCTCTGTACAACTGCCTGTTCATGAGGACTGGAGACCGAAAGGATCCCCGGCACGCTCCCCCTCCATTCATGAAGCGTGTAAACTCATAGGAACGATCATCACTGGGACGACCTGTTGGGCATCTGCGCCCTCAAGGTCATTTTGTGTAAAAGGGCTCTAAAGGTACCTTAAGGTCCACTGCCCACGGATGGAAATTCTGCAGCGAGATTCTGCGTGGAATTTCCGCCATTGCTTGTTGCCATAAGATTGCACACGTGCACGCAATCCTACGCAGACAGCCGGAAAATCCAAGCAGTAACAAAATCTCGATATGTCCTATTTCTGTGCGAGGCTCACATAGAAATGTCACCACTGGCACGCCGGCTCTGCTCTGCCCATGTGTGGCTGTGCGCCAGCCGGCACATCGCAGAGAGAGAAGACGCCAGACGAGTAAATGAGAGGTCACTGCAGGCGCACGGGTCGCATCCCGCTGCAAGAATCTCGCAGTCGGAATCCGACCCGGCCGTGTGCATGAGGCCTTAGGATGGGATAGCAGTAGCAGATCACCGGGGCGCCAACCGATCAGCCAATAAGAGCTGCTGCCCGCCAACTGAAAGCTCAGCCAACAGCAGCCCGTCAGCTCGGCTATTGATCTTACGCTTCTTTTAGACGAGCCGCTAACTCATTGACACTCGTACAGTCCGTGTATACAGGAGAATGGTCCAGTCCCTGCATAAGCGACTACAGGGACTGACCGAGCGCTGTATAGACCCAGCGATGAGCGGACGAGCCCACGATGATATTAACACCTGCCCGATTCTCGCCCGTCGCTGGCTTGTGTTTAAACAGACAATTATCGTTCATCTAGGCTCGTTTGAACAATTTCTTGAACGACATCATTACGTCTAAACGCAGCGTTAAGGACTCACGTTATCGGTGGGGTTTGTCTGGAAACCATCTCTAAGCGTCTGCCTGAAGTCCCCTTTATTTCTGATATAATGGTGCGCATTAGTTCTGGGGGGGGGGGGCTCCCATTAATAAATCACCAGCACTCTAATCAGCCAGAGGAGAGGCAGCAGCCCCTCGCCCTCCATACACGGCGCAGTGACGCTTCCTCCCCCACATCCATTAGGAGCCGGGGAATGGCTGGATTAGCCCACTCAAGCGTCCCCAATAACGATAATGGCCTCAAATCTCCGGGACGAGAACACGGTTAACCCAAAGATATCCAACCAAAGAAGCGCTCTGCACCCTGGGCGGCGGACAGGAAACACGAGGGGAGGTCAATGTACAGCCTCTCTGGGCAGCGGGTCACTGACACCAAGCACCCATAACATTACAACCACTGACAGGTGAATGACACGGGTTTTCTGGTGACGATGGTGGCTGTTGGGGATGACATATGGGGCAGTAAGGTCTCTGTCAATACAGAATCGCAGCGATATTACAACTGTGCTCCCACGATTTTGTAGCCTCAGTAATACGTTTTTCTTATGAAAAATCGTGCATCGCTTCGCTGCTGCCAGTGATAAACTCGCGCAGTTTTATCGTGAGACAGTTAAGTCCTACCCCTAAAATAAGCCCTAGCTGCATTCCCTGAAAAAAATAAAAAGGAATACTTATCTAGCAGGCTGGGTCCGGGTCCTCCTGCTGCTGTCCGGAGTGCCGCCATGTGTCCTGTAGTCCTCGTTCGCCCACAGAAGATCACTTCCTGGTTGCGGGATTCAAAAATCCAGCCTGCAGGAAGCGATGGCTCTGATTGGCTGAGTAGTGCTGGATGAACCAATCAATGCAGCGCTCGATGAACCAATGCAGGGGCTGTGATTGGCTCATCCAGCTCTGCATTGATTGGCTGAGCAGAGTTTGAAGAACCAATCACGTTGTGGAGGCGGGATTTATGAATTGGCTGAGCCGCGGCATTGGCACCACATAAAAAGTGTTTTGGTAAAAAGAAAAAAAAATGTTTACATTGTGCAAAGCTAATAAAATAAAACCTCTATAAATTTGGTGTCGTCATAATCGTAATGAACCGTAGAATAAAGGTAACATAATGTTTATACTACAGAGTGATTGCCAGAAAAATAAACCTCAAGAAACACTAAAATAGCTTTTTTTGTCATTACCCTGCAGCAAAAAATAAATTAATACATTAGAAGTACTCAAAATCGGTTCCTGTAAAAACTAGAACCCATCCCCCAAACTACAAGCCGTCATACAGCTATACTGACAAAGAGATTAAAAAGTTATGACCGCCGGAACACAAAACGAGAAATGACTCACTGTTTCTTAAAGGGGCTCTGTCATCAAAAGAAAAATTATACCTACCTATTCCTTCCCCGTCAGTCTCCTTGCGAGATCTTCACCTCCCCAATCTCCTGGTTCCTCCAGTTCCCCGGGTCACTTCACCTCCAGCTGGCCAGATCCTCTTCTTCCTGTGACAAAGCGTCCATTGCTGGCATTCTCCTTCCTGCAGGTCACTAGTGACATAGCATTACCTGCCTAGCAGATAATGCCGAATACTTGTCAGCCTGCTTTAGCGAGACTGCACATGTGCGATGTCTCGCTGCTAGTGTTCATATAGTATGTATAGCGGCGAAATATTGCGCATGCGCACTAAAGCAGGCTGCTGTTGTTTTGTTTTGGCATTCCCTGCTAGGCAGTGAGCGTTACGTCACTCGTAGTGTTTACTGCCCTGCAGGAAGTGAACTACAGCTAGTGGACATTCCAAAACAGGAAGAAGAGGATCCGGCCAGCTGGAGGTGAGTGACCCGGGGGACTGCAAGAGCCAGGAGAAGATAGCTGAGGAGCAGATGCGATAGCAAGACTGCTGGGGAAGGAATAGCTAAGTATTGATTTTTTTTTCTAATGACCAAACCCCTTTAAGATTTGTGCAGAAAGCAGACAGCTCTGTTCTCTCTTTAGTGGCCAGGCTTGGTATTGCAGACAAAGTTCTAATTGAAGTGAATGGCTTGTAATACCAAGCTTGGCCACTGCAGTGAGTACAGAGCTGTCTGCTTCCTGCAGAAATCAGCATGAGCGCACTGGCTCAGAAAACAACAGGTGTACTTGGTGATGGATTTCTGTTATTGATAACCTGTCATAAAGAGTTGCTATCAATAGTTTACAACTGGACCACCCCTTTAAGCAACCAATTTTTGTGCGCAAACATATTTATATGAGACATAAATTCAAAATCCACAATAAAAAAGTGAACATTTTTAGGAGTGTTTTTCCAAATTTCATGTGACAGTTAGGTGATTTTCTCCGGACGCCCCGTTGAAGGCGTTCTGCAACTAAAACAAAAACCTCTCCCCTACCTAAAATAAAATAACAGAGGTATACTCACCTCTCCGGGAGTCGGGGTGCAGCTGACAGCAGATGCTGGCACCGGCAGTGACTTTCTGGTAGACGGGCTGGGCGGAAGCCTGTAATTGCTGTGGCCAATCAGAAGCCGCAATGTCACATACCCAAACTCCTGGCATCATGGTGGCCAGGACAAGAGCGTTGATGCCAGGAGTGCCTATGGTGACGCCTCGGATTGGCTGCAGTGGTCACATGCTTCTGCCCGTCTACCCAAATATCACCACCGATGCTAGTGCCAGCTGTCAGCTGCATCCCGGGGACCCAGGAGAGGTGACTATACCCTCATTTGTTATTTAGGCAGGTTGGGGGATGGGAGTTCGTTCTAATGACAAAACCCCTTTACGACTGATTGGTAAATACTCTGGAGATTAAAGATGGCCGCTGGCCCCCTGATCACTAAGCGGAAGACGCTCTCGTCTAGTGTTCATTCTCTTCTGGAACCTTCTGTATATTAACCTCTAGAGGAGGCGGATTGTGGAAGTAATGCAAATAATCTGTGCCGCAAAACATCCGGCCATTGCTATAACGGCTCCATGAACAGATCTGCGAAAAGTCTTCGCCTCCCCCCCAACAGCGGGCATAAATAGATGTTTCATCTCTCGGCAGTGCAGAGAGGTCAGGAGGCTCCAGCGGGCCAAGCGCTAATGAGGCGAGGAGTGTTCACCATGGCACACTGGTTTCTACTTCACAGTCGTCACTGCCCTCGCATCCTCCGCGCTGCCCCCCTCCCTCTTAACTCTTCTGCAAATCTCTTATCCATCCTCAATTCTTACTGTTGAGAACCAAAACCGCATCGTCTCCGAGCGCAGCGAGATCGCAGCTGTGAACCGTAATCAGCGGTGTAACCAGGAGCAGAGGATTCTGGGAGGTCGGGCAGTGATGGCGTCTGCAGTCCACGTATAAGGGGGCATTCATGCAGGATATCGGTGCCAGAAACTCGGACTGTTGTCACATTGCAATCCTGCGATTTATTCTGCAAATGCGATATGTTTTGCAAGAAAAAGGCATCTCGTCTGCAGCATGCGATTGGCATGAAAAACTATGGAAATAATAGGCGATTCTGACCCAGAACCACCCAAAAATGGGGCATGTAGCGACGTTTCAATCCAAGACTCAGTCCGAGAGAAAAATGGCACATATGTATAAACACATTGATATGTTTATGCTCCTTTCATACAGATATCTAACCTTATCGGAAGCGGTCAGATATCGTGCCATAACGTCGGCCATGTTTGCACCCTCAGGCCGGCTTCACGCGGCTGAGAAAATCGCGCGAGACTTGAGCGTTGCAAAACACACAAACATGAACCCCGTTTATA
Source organism: Eleutherodactylus coqui (assembly GCA_035609135.1). Classification (NCBI taxonomy): domain Eukaryota; kingdom Metazoa; phylum Chordata; class Amphibia; order Anura; family Eleutherodactylidae; genus Eleutherodactylus; species Eleutherodactylus coqui. The sequence goes on from CM069415.1 coordinate 5,663,814, forward strand.
CACAAGAGCGATGAGATATGAGAAATCGCAGCATGGTCTATCTGGCTGCGTGATCTCGTATTGCAGCGCCATTGTTTTCAATGGAGCCGGTGGCAGCTGTGCCAGCTATTGGAGGCAATGGGAGAATTCTGCGATCCTGTGCCGCGGCTGTGACCGCCGTGCCGGAGGATCCCTTCATCACAGAAGTGATGTGACGCTGTTTTCCCATGCAAAGACCTCGCCTCCATGGGGCTGTCACATGGATGGCGAGCGCGATATGGGGGTGTGATTCACGGTCCCATATTGCGCTCGCCCGTGTGAAGTTAGCCTCTCTCACACAAGCGTTATAAAAAGCTTTTAGCGGGCGTTTTGAACGCCTGCTAAAAACACTTCACTGCGCCTCCATTCATTTCCATAGAGCCTCTCAGACGAGCGTTTTAAAGCACCGTTTTTAACGCAGGCGAAAACGAACGCTGTATGTTCTATTTTCAGTGTTGCAGCGCATTTCTGGCGCCATGCATCGCCCATTGAAATGAACACTGTATGGTGGTTTACAGTATTTTTAACGCTGCCTACTACGCCATCAGGAGGGGGAAAATGGTGGCGTCATCAGCTTGCTTTGCCTGCGGCGCAAAATATGCGGTAAACCGCAGGCAAACGCTTACAAATACGTTGCGTTAAAAAAAATTGCGTTTTTACAAGTGCTTGTGTGAGAGCGGCCTTCGGGTTTATTCACATGGGCGAGAAAATTGTATGAGTTCTGTGCATTTGTGCAACGCATTAACCCATTGATTGCAACAGGTTAATTTACACGGGCGTTTTTCCTGTTGCAGTGACGCAATGAGACGAAAAACAGAGGTATGTTCCATTATTTAGCGAGATCGATGAAATTAGCTGATATTCGCTAGGGGTGAGTTAAAAATCGCACTTCGCATGAAACTCATGTGTCCGTGTGCCGCGAGTTGCGCCCAAGAATTGCAGGTGCAGCTCGCTGTCACCCATGTATATACAGGCTTATTGTAAAAGGCTGCACAGTAATCCGCAGCTCAAGCCCGTTACACGTGGCGCAACTAATAGGGCATCATGTGTTACAACTGTCGCCAGCACCGGGGGGTAAAAATGCGGTGCCCAATATGGTGGGAGCTGGACACCATCTGAGCCATGGTGCGTTTGGCAGAATTCGTGCCGCTCGCTCCTGTTGGAGTTGAGGTTTTATTTGGCGCAGTTTAGATTCTTTGCGCTTCAATGTTTCGATTGCTGATAAAGCGGCATTCCAGGCGGCGAGGAGTTAACCCGAGCCGCAGCCGCTTCCCTGGAGCCAGCTCATTATTTTGCCGTCTTCAGAGCTTTTCTTTTACACACAAAGATCACTACAAAGCGGAGAACTTTTCATCCGTCGTTTCTACGAAGAAGAGTGAGCGGCCAGCAGGTACGGCGTCACATGATCCGAGCGCTCATAGGCTTCAGTGCATGGGGAGATGACACAGGCGAGAGAACAAAGATTTCCCCAGACGCTAAATATAGCTGCACGCAGCATGAACTCTGCTACATCTCCACAAACGAGCTACAGCCAAGGATCCGCTCCACCGCTGGACCGAAACTGGAGGAACCCGGCCCAGCCCGGCCCTCGTGGACCTGAGATATAATTATGAGAGTGCGATGTGCTGTGCAGGAAAAATGCATGTTTTCAATGACAAAAATTAAACCGTGGCGCTCGCATTAACATCGCATCTACATGCGAGTGCCAGGCCATTTTTTAAATTTTGTGCCCATTGAAAATAATGAGCCAAATCGCTCAAAAGTAGGAGATGCTGCAATTTTTCTATTTTGCGCTATCGCTGTGAGCGTAAGATCCGTCATGTAAATTACCACTGAAATCAATGGGTTATTTTCCCGTGTAAGGTCTGTCCAGATCACAAATCGCCCGGCAAAATAGTTTGTGTTAACGCCACTAGTCACACTGTATTCGGGACCACCCGCACCCCTGTGCGCAGTCCGCACGCTACATATGAACCACGAATGGCCACCAGTGCCCTCCTCATCACCACTGAAGGTCTGCATGTATATCTTCATTATCTCCAACCCGGAAGGGGAGGCTGGTGAAGGACAACGGAGAGATGCCTCTGTGGCTCCGGTGCCCGCTTCTGATCCACCGGAGATGCTACTTTCACATGTACTGGCAGGACTGCCTTTGGCTCGTTGGAGTGACTGCTCACTAGCAATAATCCAGACACTTGGCATGAGCGGCTTGTGTGATGTGTGACCCAATGATCGCTTAATTATCACTCTAATCTTTCCACATAAGACGCCAAATGTCACGTTTGCCAATAGATCCTGTAACTGAGCTGCAGCGGGCATCCCCTGTGATTTCTCAATACAGCAGATGCCGGATCCACTGCAGGCAGCGTGCCACATGTATAGGACGCCTGCTCGGGCACCGTGTGCCTGTAATATACGGGGTGTAGTCATAAAGCCGGGTCCAATGCAGGCAGTGTGCCTCGTGTATAGGGCGCCTGCTCGGGCATTGTGTGCCTGTAATATACGGGTGTAGTCATAAAGCCGGGTCCACTGCAGGCATTGTGCCACATGTATAGGGCGCCTGCTCGGGCACCGTGTGCCTGTAATATACGGGTGTAGTCATAAAGCCGGGTCCACTGCAGGCAGTGTGCCACATGTATAGGGCGCCTGCTCGGGCATTGTGTGCCTGTAATATATGGGGTGTAGTCATAAAGCCTGGTCCAGTGCAGGCAGTGTGCCACGTGTATAGGGCGCCTGCTCGGGCATTGTGTGCCTGTAATATATGGGGTGTAGTCATAAAGCCTGGTCCAGTGCAGGCAGTGTGCCACATGTATAGGGCGCCTGCTCGGGCATTGTATACCTGTAATATACGGGGTGTAGTCATAAAGCCGGGTCCACTGCAGGCAGTGTGCCACATGTATAGGGCGCCTGCTCGGGCATTGTGTGCCTGTAATATATGGGGTGTAGTCATAAAGCCGGGTCCAGTGCAGGCAGTGTGCCACATGTATAGGGCGCCTGCTCGGGCATTGTGTGCCTGTAATATATGGGGTGTAGTCATAAAGCCGGGTCCAGTGCAGGCAGTGTGCCACGTGTATAGGGCGCCTGCTCGGGCATTGTATGCCTGTAATATATGGGGTGTAGTCATAAAGCCGGGTCCAGTGCAGGCAGTGTGCCACATGTATAGGACGCCTGCTCGTGCACCGTGTGCCTGTAATATACGGGGTGTAGTCATAAAGCCGGGTCCAGTGCAGGCAGTGTGCCACGTGTATAGGGCGCCTGCTCGGGCACCGTGTGCCTGTAATATATGGGGTGTAGTCATAAAGCCGGGGCCAGTGCAGGCAGTGTGCCACATGTATAGGGCGCCTGCTCGGGCATTGTATGCCTGTAATATATGGGGTGTAGTCATAAAGCCTGGTCCAGTGCAGGCAGTGTGCCTCGTGTATAGGGCGCCTGAATTATGAAAACAATGATTTTTAATGTTTTCATTCTCATTTGCTATGTTTTCACTCCTGCGATGCTAGGACTTGTTTTTTTCATGCAGCATGTCCCATCTTCCTGCATTTTGCTTTTTCCCCCCTTTAATCCCCCATGTTTCCCTATGGAGCCTCCTTTTTATTTCATCGCACGAACCTGCAGTTTTCATGTGATGCGTTTTTTTAACATTAGAAACTCCTACTGTCTACCGCTATAAAAACGTGCGCAAAAAATCACCAGAGTCAGCGATGTCATTTTCTTGCGGCGATATTGCGATTGCCAGTATGAAAGAGCCCAAGTCCCGTGGGATCGCTGCTATGACTGAAGTAAGGGAAGCGGACTGGAAGTGGCTGTCTGCTACAATTGGACCGGTCGTCCAGGAAGTCGTCCGCCGTCGGCTGCAGGAGATCCAGGTAACGATTCCCGTCGAGTCCATGGAATGCACACAGGGGCAACGACGCCATTGTGCCAGATTCCAGCCCACGTGTTCGCACTGCACCTTGTCTTCTGATTGGCTCGGCTCTTACAGTAATCTACATCCCATCAACACTGAATCACCGTTCACTAACACGCTCCTGCCATGATGGCGTCAGACTTTGTCCGGGTTCCTCAGACTCGTATCGCACGCCGTGTAAATCCAGCCTGATAGTAAACTCTGCCGGTCAGATGATATGGTGGATAAGGTGGGGGAGGGGAAAGCAGCCCCATAGAGAGTGCCCCTCGTATTAGAAGAGACATTCATTACACACAGCGCTTGCTGAACATTGTATTAATGGCGCTAATCCAGGCGTGCTCTGCTTAATTGTGCGCACTACACGCATCAATGTCATTCATCATAATATTATGGGGATTATCCACCTAGAACACAAGAACCGTCGAGGCACGAGGTACAGAAACATCCGGGCGGAAGAGCTGGGCTGATCACGTACAGCTGATTAAGACACAGTCCATTCACTGACAGGCAGCAAAGATCTGAATAACTGCAAGAAATGGAAACATGCTATTAATCCGTTTTTTGAGCTGCGATTTTCATTGTCGCATTGGAAGAGGCATAACTCGCTGACAGCCGTATGAGGGCTTGTTTTTTAGACGAGTCGTATATTTTACTGGCCGCGCTCCGGGGTCTATATAATGTGGTGTAGAGCTTTTACTACGTTTTGCAGGAGAGATGGGAAAAAAACTGAAATTTCGCCATTGTTTGAGGTTTTGTTTTTACAGCGTTCACCATTCGGTAAAAATAACCCGATAACTTTATTATCCGATCGGCACGAATCCTGCGACACCAAGGTTAGGGCTTATTCCAGCGTGCGTATATTGGTTGGGTTTTCACGCCCGGCCGATATATGCTGTCTCTCTCTGCAGGGAGGAGGCGGGCCGGGAGCAGTGCACTGAGCTCCAGCCCCCTCGCCACCCCTCGCCACTGTTTGCAAGTTTCGCCCCTGTCCCGCCCCTCGCCACTATTTGCACTGCTCCCGGCCCACCTCCTCCTTGCAGAGAGAGACAGCGTATACCAGGCCGGCGTAAAACCCGACCGATATACGGACGTCGGAATAAGCCCTTAGAGAGATTTTTAATTTCTTAAGTACACTTGCAGAATAAAAACTTGGTTTTAAGGCATAACAGTTGAATCTGCATGGCCGCATTCTGCGCTCTGTGAGGTCATGTTTAGTGTGGGAGGAGGTGTAGTTTTTATTGGGATCAGTTTGATGTACATGTGACTTTTGGATTGTTTTTTACTATGTTTTTATGTGAGGCCAACAAAAGAAAAAATAGCAACTCTGGCGTTAGTTTTTTAGATTATTTTTACAGCGTTCACCATGCGCGATCAATAACAAAATATTTTCATTACTTGGGTGATTATGAATGCGGTAATACCTATTCTGTGCGGCTTTTTAAAAAAATAAATTGGTGGTATTAAAAAAGTTGGTGGTATTTTATTCATTTGAATGATGAACCCTAAACACATCAAAAAGTCCATCGTCTACAGCCAGGCCATCAGATACAACCAGATCTGCTCCAACCCAACAGAGAGGAACATTTACACAATCTCAAAAAGACATTTTTAAATCAGGGCTATCATCCCAGCTCAACTGATGACCAAAGAGACCCAGGAATCACCAGAGGCCCCAACAGACCCATGAATCACCAGAGGCCCCAAGAGACCCAGGAATCACCAGAGGCCCCAAGAGACCCAGGAATCACCAGAGGCCCCAGGAATCCCCAGAGCCCCCAGGAGACCCAGGAATCACCAGAGGCCCCAAGAGACCCAGGAATCACCAGAGGCCCCAAGAGACCCAGGAATCACCAGAGGCCCCAAGAGACCCAGGAATCACCAGAGGCCCCAAGAGACCCAGGAATCACTACTTACACTGCAGTTGCTTTTGATTGTGGCATGTAACGGGTTAAGCTGCAAAGATCTGAGGTTTCTCCACATCTGGCTGTTAGAGCTGGAGCCGGGCTGTCAGTTGTCAACCAAGCCACCGCCTTAAAAAGATGTATGTGCAACTTTAAAGCCCATTAGTCTGGTCAGTAAAAAGATGTATTGTGGTCACGCAGGGGTTAATGATGAAAATGACAAAAAGTGGCTGATGTGATAATATACCTCCTACTGTAGATTATATGAGCATTACATGCCAGAGCGAAGGCAGCCTGGTGCAGTGAGCTCCAGTAGGACAGGGGAGATTCTAGAAGACTTCAGTATGTGACAGCGGGCAGGAACATTCCAGAGCAGCGCTCCGCTCTTCTGCTTCCCAGCTGTTAGGTAAATTAAGGTCAATGAATGTAAATCACTATTTAAACACTAAAAGGGATAAGACTGCGCCATAGGGAAAGAGCGCTGGACTGGAAACACTAATGCATTCCCGCCAGCGCCGCGCTGTAATCTGCTTAATAATTGAGCTCATCGGAGACAGGGAGGGAGGGTTTCATGGCTGATGGGCAGCAAAAGACGGGTCCAGGTCACTCAATGATGGGTATGACCCCAGGCACCGTCTGCCACCCCAATGTCTCACGTAGAACACACATCGGTCATAGCTCCGGCTTAGTCATCTCCAATGTTTACGCTGCACAAACTTGTAACACGGGGTCCTTTAAAGGCCTTTTCCACAACCCCAGGATTGGGCAAGAAGGTTGTGTGAAGGTGGCGTTGGGTGATTGCATCTTTCATGCGGCACATCTCTCTGTGAACAGGAGATGTGCTGCTGACAAAGAAGAAACTCTGTGGGGTATGACCGATTGTTCAGCCGGTGTGACAACCAGTGATCGCTGCCAGGAGCAGATCAAACTGCCAAATGAGGGAGCCAGTTACACCTGTGGAGGACACCGATGAGACAGCCACTCACACAGCCTCTTAATATAGAGGGAAGGGCTGCTTGGTGTATACTCCTGCACAGAGTGGATACAAAGTGCCAGACCTTCTGATACTTGTAGTGCACCATGCAGACTAGCAACCTATTAATGACGCCATAATAGTTCGGCGGGCTGCCCTGCACCTCAAAAAATAAACCACATTGGTACTGCCACCCTGGGCCCCCCGGTGTATAAAAGCCGCTATGGGAAAATAAATACATTTACAACTGTTTTGCACCAATTGATGCTGCCACCTCATCTTTATTGAAGCTTTTGGGACTGGATCCACGTCCTGGCGGCTGCTGCACCCCAAGATTGTCCCACCCTTATGGGGATACTTTAAAGTGCTGCTGGTGAGATATACTTTCTGCTTCAACTATAAGGCTTTATTCATAGTACTGGGCTCCCTATATGGAGAAGAGAGGCCTTATGGGCCAGCTAAGGCGCCTGGGACCAGGTACTACCGTATCCCCTATAGCTACGCCAGTGCTATAAGCCGTACACCATACTGAGGAGATCGAAGGATCCGTATATAGGACACTATAAGCTGTACACTATACAGAGGAGACTGAAGGATCTGTATATAAGACGCTATAAGCCGTATACTATACAGAGGAAATTGAAGGATCTGTATATAGGACACTATAAGCCGTATACTATACAGAGGAAATTGAAGGATCTGTATATAGGACACTATGCAAATGCTCCCTAATAGAGAAGGGCCCTAAGAGAAAAGATTCTTATACACAATAAAGTTCTCTGTTTTGTTTTAATTTATTATTTCTGTTACAATTGAAAATATTTTGTGTCTTAAAGGTGTTCAATGTGTTGGGTAGTTACAGGGTACAAGTTTAATTCCACATTGTGATGCAACAAAACTGGACAAACACCAAGGGTGTGAATACTTTCACAAGGCACTGAATGCCCCACACATCCGCATACATCGTCGCACACACCTTGATGCACTGTCCATACACACAGCAGCACACAGGCATACTCTCACACCCACACAATACCCTCAGACGGCTTCTTCAGGTTCTCCTCCAGGAGCACCACAAATCCCAGCAGTGTGCGGTTATATCATGCATTCATTTTACAGTCTATTCCATCTGTGTTGGAGGCCTTTGCAGCGCTATTCTTCATTCTTCTGGTTAAGGCCTCATGTCCACTAGCAAAATTGAATTGCGGATTCTGCGGCTAAAATTTTGCCCATAGGAATATCATTGGGCATCTGCAGTCAATTAAATTGAATTTTGTACCTGTAAATGGCATTTTAATTGATTTGCGTTTTTCACGCGCGGGAAAAAAACGCAGCATGCTCCATTTTAGTGCGGATTCTGCGCAGTTCGGCCACATTGCTATCAATAGGTGCAGATATCCACATGAAAAAAAAATACCATTTAAAGGAGATGTCCCGCGCCGAAACGGGTTTTTTTTTTTTTTAAACCCCCCCCCCCGTTCGGCGCGAGACAACCCCGATGCAGGGGTTAAAAAACCCACCCGCACAGCGCTTACCTGAATCCCGGCGGTCCGGCGTCTTCATACTCACCTGCTGAAGATGGCCGCCGGGATCCTCTGCCTTCGTGGACCGCAGCTCTTCTGTGCGGTCCACTGCCGATTCCAGCCTCCTGATTGGCTGGAATCGGCACGTGACGGGGCGGAGCTACACGGAGCCGCTCTCTGGCACGAGCGGCTCCATAGAAGACTACAGAAGACCCGGACTGCGCAAGCGCGGCTAATTTGGCCATCGGAGGCCGAAAATTAGTCGGCACCATGGAGACGAGGACGCTAGCAACGGAGCAGGTAAGTATAAAACTTTTTATAACTTCTGTATGGCTCATAATTAATGCACAATGTATATTACAAAGTGCATTATTATGGCCATACAGAAGTGTATAGACCCACTTGCTGCCTCGGGACATCTCCTTTAACTCTTTCCAATCCACTGTCTGACATCTGAAGACATTATGATTTAAGCATGTACAGCTCTGATGTTGGAAGATGTCCATCAGGGTTCTCTTACTGTATATTGCCAGCCTCTCTGCTGTCGGAGCCTATTCAAGGTGTCACCTCATGCAGTACTGGCTTAAGCCAGCAGATAGCGCCGTTGTATAACGGTAGAAAAAGAGTAAGCCCCCTAGGAAAACCAGGACACAAATTGGATTGGAAAGGGTTAAAGCAAATCCGCGCGGAATCTTGCAGAAATCTGCACGGATTGTATTTTTCTAGTGGACATAAGGCCTAAAACAATGGACACCTTGACGGACCCCACTGTACATCTATCAGGTGCTTTTGGTGTCCATCAGGTGATGGATCTGGCGCTGCAACATTGTTTCCATTTCCCCACAGATATGTAACAGGTATTCCGATCCATGGATGGGATTACAAGTTTTCATCCATTCACTGGATGGGTGAAAATTGATAGATCGGTGGGAGTCCAGCCGCTGGGACCCCACGATCCCAAGAATGGGGAACCCGTGTCTCCCTATTTCACAGTGCTGGAGCCCATCTCCCATTTCTGTAGTGTAGTTATGAATGGGCTCCTGGTCATACATGTGCGGCAGCAGCAACATTAATCTCAATTGCGCAGACAAATACCGAGTGCCATGCTCGCCTATTTCCTTCAGTCACGTTGAAATGAATGGAGCTGCCGCGACTCCGTTCCTTTTATTGGGACTGATGAAAATAGCCAAGTATAGCATTCGGCTACCTGTCTGTGCGGCTGAGATGAATGGAGCCGCGGCCATGCATGTACAACCAGCTGCCCATCAGCAACTACATTCTAGAAATGTGAGAGGGGATACTGCACTGTGAAATACGGGGGACACTGGTCCCCCTTTCTCTTGATTGATGGGGGTCGCAGTGGTTGGACCCCCACCGATCTATCCAGTGGATGGGTGAAAACTTGTAATTTCATGCACTGACCAGAATACCCCTTGAAGAAAGCCTTATAGGTCACATTGTACTCCCATAATTCCCGGCAGCACTTGGGTTTATGGAACGCTGAGGTGCCCCATGATTACTTCACTGTCATTACCAGTTGTCACCAGGTTTCTGTTGCCCATGACCTAAAGATAAATCAGATTCTTTTTCCACAGTGATAAACACCATGAGACAATGAATACGGGGAGGGCAGCCCTAATTTTGCTATCGTGTCCATGTCACCTCTCTGCAGTTCTATATAGGGCAGATCCTTTACAGTGCAGCTTCATTCCCTTCGCTGCAGAAGTAGCAAACACACAGAAGAACCTGAGCGAGCCGGACGGCTGTCTGCTCGGATTAGAGGAGATTGCAGGAAGATTATATAATTGTGCTTCGAGGAGTAGTGTGGTCTAGGCAGGGTTAAGCGGCTCCTCATTACATCTGCACCATGCTGCTGGCTCTGGGGTAAGCTGCGCTGCGCTTATTATCTAGGTATACGGCACATTAATGTAGACAACATGGAGTCCAAACCCCTGGCACATGCGGCCGCAGTGACGGTATTCAAGAACCTGTGTCACCTTATTGTAAAGCAGGCCAGAAACTCACTGAGATCACTGCCAGCAGCAGTCTGGACCCAGTAAACACATATCTGCTGGACACACACAGTGGAGGATTATCATACTGTTTTGATTAGCAGGAGAAACCCTTCTACATCGTTGTCTTCATCTCTCTCAGTTGTTGGGGCTGTTGCAATGACCCATTAAAAGGGGAACAGCGAACCTCACTGCTCATCCTTGTTACAGAGAGGAGGGTCTTTTTAGCTCACCTATATATAAATACTGTTGGTTTCTGCAGTGTTGTGCAGTTGATAGCTGTGACAATATTCTATCAAGTGTTCCTTGTTCTGGTTCTACGTGCCTTGTTCTAGCCCTCTACTCTGTCCAGTCAGTGGGTCTTGCTCCTTGGTTCTCTAGTGCGGTGTAATCTGTTCAGTCAGTGTATATTGCTCCTTGGTTTTCGAGCCCAGTTTTCTCTAGTCCGTCCAGTCAGTGTGTCTTGCTTCTTGGTTTTCTCATTCAGTCCGTTTCCTAATTTATGGTTTGTCTACCCTTTCATTGTTTGCTTCTGTCAGCCTTGAGGGATTCTAACATTTGCTTCTTTGGCCTCGTTTGCATCCTTGTGTCCTCCTCTTCTCATCATTGTGCCCTCCTGTCTCATTAGACAGGGTCATCCATAGGGACAACTTAGGGACAGTGGCGAGGTCTGGTGTCGAGGCACAGTATCCAGGAGAGGAATAGGAAATGCTAGTGTTAGGTTCGGCATTTATCTGGTTGTTTTGGCTTAATTCCATCTGTTCCAGGCTTTGCCAGTATTCCTTATTCCAGTCCTTTGTACAGTCAGTGTGTCTTGCTTCTTCTTTTCTTCATCCAGTTTGCTTCCTAGTCTATGGTTTGTCTAATCTTTGTTTGTTTGTTTCTGTTTGCTTTGGGGCATTCCAGCATTTACTTCTTTAGCCTCTTGCCTGCATCCTTGTGCTCTCCTCTTCACAGGCATAGTGTATTAGACAGGGTCATCCATCGGTACAACTTAGAGCTGCTCGGGGACAGTGGTGAGCTCTGGTGTCAGGGAGAGACATAGGAAACGATAGTATAAGGTTCACCATTTTTCTGGTTATTTTGGTTCTATACCATCTGTTCCAGGTTGCACTACCAGTTCCCTTGTATTTAGCATCATCTGGTTGTTACACTATTAAGCTCTAGTTTAATTCCGGGGGGTATCTGAGTACTTGGACAGACTATTAATACCCAGGAAACGCGACTGCTAAAGGCCGAGTTTCACCATTTAGCATTGAGTCTGCTTCATTGTACAAATGGGCAGATTGAGTGGCCACCTGAGGCTCTCACGACTGTTCAAAGTGCCCATCATTGGCGGATTATCATATGGGCAGCTGCTCAATAACTGAGACTCTCAGGGGCCCATAGCTACATATATAATAATATACTACTGGTATAAATTGACATAGCCAAGCACATGTAAGGGAATGGATGAACTTACCCCCATCACAACAGGATGCAGCATTTCCAGGGAGGTTGTGGGATTTGGCAACACCCAATCCAGACTGCTTCCCCCCCGTTGGACAGAGCAGCAGACCAATGGAGTGAGATGCTAGCGAAAAGAATGCACAACTCATCAGAAAGGGTGGAGCGTGGCATCAGGGGGAAGATAACAGGTGAGAACACAGCGGTATCGTGGAGGAGAAGAGAGAAAAGATTTTCAGGGAAGAACAAAAAGAGAGGACAGGCTGAGGATTGTGAGGCTAAATGGTACCTGAGGGAGTGGACCTTTATTATGTTACCCCACCGTCAGTCAGCGCCTCCATCTAATTAGCGACATTGCCACAAGGCTTATTGTCCACAGGGGCCAATATTCCAGCATTACGATTTCAGCATCTTGTGGAATCTAAGCAACAAATTGCAGTGGTTCTGAGGTCAAAGATCCAACGTGCCACTAGATGGGGGTCTCTAGGTGGGCATTCAATATAGCGGTGCAGCTACTAAGCTGGTGAGCTTATGCCATAAGGAGTGACATTTCAGGCTGCATGGAGTAGAAAGAACCCGGAGTAGAGAAACGCCTCTGACTGTAAAACCTGAAGAAAAGGGGAAGAAGAGCAAACTCCACTCCATCCAGGGCAGTCCAGGTCTTGAGACAGAAGTGGGATATGCCAAGCCTGAGGGAGCCATGAAAACATACAGATACACCATGAATATTATGGGGTTCTGGGTGGCAAGCTTCATTCCCTCATATCAGAAGTCATGGGGGACGTGACTCCTATTAGGCACTCTAGAAGGCTCACATGACTGGATTTGTATTGCAGAATCTGCAATCGGCATCTACGTGGGCTTTCTGCGGTAAAACGTGGGCATTGAAAGGCATGTACTTTTAATTTTTCCTTCCTTGTTTGCGGATACGAATTGCTTATTCAACGAGCGGTAGAAAGATCACAGCATACTCTATTTTGCTGCAAAATTTGCACAGACAGCCTCTATTGATGTCAGTGGAGGCATCTAACACGCAGTCAATACGCAAATATCATTATGTATGGTAGGCAGGTACCTGCGTCATTGCTAAGTGACGGTGCGAGAAATACAAAGAAACAACGAAAACCAAAACTGTACTTCATAGGACCGTCTGTGAGCCTCCGCGGTCATCTGCAGCACAGTTAAGAGAGGTAAGGAGGGTCACCGGCCGGGCTCACAGCTGGAATGCGCTGCGGGCCTCCCGCATGTGGAATCCGACCCACTTGTGTGAGCCCGGCCTCAGTCCTCAATGGAAAAATCAGCCCATCTAACATGCAGATTTCACCATTTGCAAATCCGCATCAAATCCATGTGGGACATGGGAATTTTCCATCACATTTTTAAGCACCCGTAGAGGCATCCGTCTGTGCCTGCGGTTTGCTCTACTGTGGTTTATAGGAATTGTGAAATGCTCAGCCATTACAACACCTATCATCTACAATCACTAAGCCACATGCATGCAGAGTCTCCTCCTTGCAGTGCTGATTGGGGACCCCCTTCTTATTCTACTAATAGGTGGGAGTTCTGGAAGTGGAACCAGCGCCTATCAGACATTTATGGCATATACTTTTCATGGGAATACTCCATTAGGTATTTAGAGCTGCCCTTGGGAGCGGTTCAGTATGATGTTGTGCACCCCTAGTCTAAAAGTTCTCATGAAGAAGTCCGGCACACTGCATTGCTGTGCTCTAGGTGCGCCGAGCAGTTGGAGAAAATCAAAGCTGCCCGCAGACTTCTTCCACTTCAAATTCATGCATAAAACTTATAACCTCGCCCTTCACCATGCCAAACAAGTTTATTTCAACTCCCTTGTGTCCTCACAATCCCACAACCCCAAACAACTGTTTGACACCTTCCACTTCCTCCTCAGGCCCAAAGAACAGGCCCCTGTGACAGACCTGACTGCTGGAGAACTAGCTGCCTATTTCAAAGAAAAATCAACAACATCCGAAAAGAAATCTCCAAAAACTGCATGGTTAGCCCTGATCCTAGTCTCCTCAGCACTGCATCCAGCACTTACTCACTTTCTATGTTAGAACCAACAACAGAGGAAGAAGTATCCAGGTTGGTTTCCGCTGCCCGCCCCACCGCCTGCGCTGGCGACCCTCTCCCCACTCACCTCCTCCGGTCCCTTTCTCCAGCTCTCATTACTCACCTCACCACAATCTGTAACCTCTCCCTAACCTCTGGCACTTTCCCCTCCTCATTTAAACACTCCATCATATCCCCTCTGCTTAAAAAACCAACCCTGGACCCGACTGATGCTGCCAACTACCGACCCGTCTCAAACCTCCCCTTCATCTCAAAATTACTGGAACGCCTGGTCTACTCCCGCCTTACTCGCTTTCTCTCTGACAACTCACTCCTCGACCCCCTCCAGTCCAGTTTCCGCTCTCTACACTCAACTGAAACTGCCCTGTCAAAAGTATCAAATGACCTGATGACGGCGAAGTCGAGAGGTGACTACTCCCTACTAATCCTTCTTGACCTGTCTGCTGCATTTGACACTGTTGACCATGACCTCCTTCTCACTATGTTTCGCTCTATTGGTCTAAAGGATACTGCTCTCTCCTGGTTCTCTTCCTACCTCTCTGACTGCTCTTTCAGTGTCTCCTTTGCTGGCTCTATCTCCTCGCCACTTCCTCTCGCTGTCGGGGTACCCCAGGGCTCGGTCCTTGGTCCCCTTCTCTTCTCTATCTACACAGCCCCAATTGGACAAACCATCCACAAATTCAGCCTCCAATACCATCTCTATGCTGACTACACCCAACTATACACCTCTTCCCGTGAGCTCTCTGAACCATTGCTCCAAAAAAAATCACAGACTGTGTGTCTCGAATACTATGTCCTCCCTTTTTCTCAAACTTAACCTCACTAAAACTGACCGTCTCGTCTTTCTGCCTTCCAACCGACCTCCCCTCAACATTTCCATTCCAGTGTCTGGCCTCCAGGACTTCACCAGAGCAGCACCCATCCTCTGGAACACACTACCCCAAGGCATCCGGACAATTCCTGATGCACAAAATTTTAGACGCGCCTTAAAAACGCACCTCTTCAGGGAGGCATCCCAAATCCCCTGCCCTAGTCCCCCGCCCCTCCCTATGGCTCCCCACACCTTCCACCCTGCCCATCACATATGACCTCTACCCCTGCACCTCCTTACTGCCCCACCTATTATGCTTTCTAATAGCTGATTTCCACATAAAATCTCCTTCTGCCTGTGTTACCCATGCCTCGCTTCCCCCACACCCCCCTTGTACCTCCTGTACCACTCCCAACCCATTTGTTTCAAACTGATTTAATCCCACATTGTAATTGTTCTACTTTGCTGGCTCTAACTCTGCTCCTGTTCCCCTTGCTGTCGGAGTACCCCAGGGCTCGGTCGTCGGCCCCCTCCTTTTCTCTGTCTACACAGCCCCTATTGGACAAACCATCAGGGGATTTGGCCTCCAATACCACCTGTATGCTGACGACACCCAGCTATACACCTCTTCCCGTGACATCTCTGCACCCTTCCTCCAAATCACCACCAACGGTCTGTCTGCTGTCTCAAACACTATGTCCTCTCTCTACCTAAAACTAAACCTCTCTAAAACTGACCTGCTGGTATTCCCACCCTCCACTAACCGACCTCATCCTGACATCTCCATCTCAGTGTGTGGCACCATAACTCCCAGCATGCCCGCTGCCTTGGGGTCATATTCGACTCTGATCTCTCATTTACCCCCTACATCCAATCTCGAGCCCGAACATGTCAGCTGCACCTCAAGAACATCGCAAGAATTCGCTCTTTTCTCACCGTGGACACGCTAAAAACGCTTACTGTTGCCCTCATCCACTCTCGACTGGATTATTGCAATTCGTTGCTGATCGGCCTCCCCTGCACCAGACTCTACTCCCTCCAATCCATCCTGAATGCGGCAACCAGGCTCATCTTCCTGTCCAGCCGCTACTCGGACACCTCTGCCCTGTGCCGGTCACTGCACTGGCTGCCCGTTAAATACAGAATACAATTTAAACTCGCCACCTTCATCCACAAAGCCCTCCACAGTGCAGCGCCCCCCTATATCGCCTCCCTCATCTCAATCCATCACCCAGCCCGGGCTCTCCGCTCGGCAAACGAAACTAGACTGCACACCCCTCTAATTCGAACTTCTCATTCCCGCCTCCAAGACTTCTCCAGAGCAGCACCTGTCCTCTGGAACGCACTACCAAAGGATACCCGAGCAATCCAGGACTCACAGAACTTCAGGCGTGCTCTAAAAACGCACCTCTTCAGGGAGGCATACCGAATTCCCTAAACAAACCCCTCTGTACACCTGATAACATGCTCCCTGACCTACTGACTGCAATCCCTGCTAGCCATAATAAACCGCTCCTGCAGTCATATCGATTCTGCCGTCACACGGCTAAATGTCTGACCATTGTCTATGTGTATATCATCCCTCACTCTCCATCACGCGATACCGCGCACATCTCCAGCCCCTTTACCTTCTATATCACCCCATTATTTGTAGTATGTAAGTTCGTTGGAGCAGGAACCTCACCCCTACTGTCTCCATCAGCTGATTACTATGTAACCCTGATTCTGTAATTTTTGTCTTTCTGTATTCCCACTTTCTGTGTAAGCGCTGCGGGATATGTTGGCGCTATACAAATACAGATTTTTATTGCTCACTAGAGATGCCCTCCCTTCCCTATGTTCAGCCATATTAACCTCCTACTGAGATTGGAGAAATACTGTGTGCCTATACAAAAAGGGGTATCCTCCTTAAAAGTTGAAGACCTCTGGCCACTATGGTTAGACACACCACCCAATGACACTAGTTCAAACCAGGCAGCATGGTGGCTCAATGGTTGGGGCTGTTCAAATACAACATTTACATGGAGTTTGTATGTTCTCATGTTTACGTGGGTTTCCTCCCACACTCCAAAAACATACTAATGAGTAAACATAAATTATGAGCTTCTATGGGGACAAGTGCTGTACAGCACGGTGCAGTATGTAAACAAGCACAATCAATATTCAGTAGAGATTGGGGGGGGGGGGGGGGGGGACATGTAATGTATTGCATAACCTTTTTTGGAGGGCAGAGAGAACAAAAAAAAACATGTTCAATTTGTCTGGATCGTTATGGATGCGCAGATACCAGATGTAAGATGTTTTTACTTTTTTTTTTTAAACAGGTGAAAGTGCGCCAAAAGGTCTTTGACACTTTTTACTGCCTCTGACGGGTCTCAGGGTCTTATTTCAAAAGAGAAAATTGACAAGATCTAGTAGGAAATACACTAGTTATCAAAAAAAAAAAAAAAAAAAAAAGAGTCAAGCACCTAGAAGGAGCTGTCGGAGTCGCATGAAACTATCTTTGTAGGATAACGTTCATATAAGTAAGTGATTACAATGTCAGAGCAAAAGGATTATTTTTTACGGAAAGCTGAGCCCTTGAAGGGAGGCTCTAGTACCCTGTTGAACCCCCTCTAGCTTGGATACAAGATGTGATACGGGTGGGTGGGGGGGGCGGAATGGAGGCTCTAGTACCCTGTTGTACCACCTCTAGCTTAGATACAAGATGTGATATGGGTGGGCATGGAGGCTCTAGTACCCTGTTGTACCCCCTCTAGCTTGGATACAAGATGTCATACGGGTGGGGGGGGGCATGGAGGCTCTAGTACCCTGTTGTACCGCCTCTAGCTTGGATACAAGATGTGATCCAGGTGGGTATGGAGGCTCTAGTACCCTGTTGTACCCCCTCTAGCTTAGATACAAGATGTGATCCAGGTGGGCATGGAGGCTCTAGTACCCTGTTGTACCGCCTCTAGCTTGGATACAAGATGTGATACGGGGGGCATGGAGGCTCTAGTACCCTGTTGTATCCCCTCTAGCTTGGATACAACATGTGATACGGGCAGCCATGGAGGCACTTGTACCCTGTTGTACCGCCTCCAGTTTGGATACAAGATAT
Source organism: Eleutherodactylus coqui (assembly GCA_035609135.1). Taxonomy (NCBI): domain Eukaryota; kingdom Metazoa; phylum Chordata; class Amphibia; order Anura; family Eleutherodactylidae; genus Eleutherodactylus; species Eleutherodactylus coqui. The sequence continues at coordinate 5,681,596 of CM069415.1, forward strand.
GATACGGGGGGCATGGAGGCTCTAGTACCCTGTTGTACCACCTCTAGCTTGGATACAAGATGTGATACAGGGGGCATGGAGGCTCTAGTACCCTTTTGAGCCACTTCCAGCTTGCATACGAGATGTGATACGGCGGGTATGGAGGCATACAGACTCTATATAGTATCCTGCAGCATATTGGTCCACGTTTGCTGTAACTGAGCCTCTAAGTCATGCAAACCCATAGACTGTCAAAGTTGGCACCTTCTCTCCTGCACCCCCTCTAGTTCACGCTCAGCATTTGGCCCAACAACATGTCTCCAGACTTCGCTCTTCTTCTTGCTCTACTATCTACATTAATTACCATCTTCCCTCTTACCTCCTTAAGTCATTCTCTCCAACCATCATCAGTCACCTCACTGTTCAACCTGTGTCTTTCTTCCAGTATCCTTCCCTCTTCCTTTATACATGCTGCCCTATCCCCATTACTAAAGAAACCATCTCTTGACTCGTCTTGTGCTGCCAGCTACCGAATTGTCTCTAATCTACCCTTCATCTCCAAACTCCTGGAATGCCCGGTCTACTCTCAGCGAATAAGCTCTCTCTTAGGACTCTCATTAACCCATTACAATCTGGCTTTCACTCTCAGGAACCGCTCTCACTTAAGTGTCACACAATCTCCTGACTGTAGACCACTTTCTACCGATCCTCCCGATCTCTCTGCAGAGTTTGACCCTGTAGATCACCAAATTCTCCCCAATATGCTCTACGCCGCTGGCCTTAACGATACCGCGCTCTCCTGGTTCTCCTCCTACCTCGCTGACCATTCATTCTACGGTTCTTCTCCTCCTTTCCTCCATGACACCCCAGCTACTACAAAACCCCAGTGACTGTTTGTCCGCTGTCTCCAGCACTGAGTCGTCTATCTAAAACCTAACCTTTCAAAGATTAAACTCGTTTCTGCCGTCTACTGACCGACCTAAACCTGATGTCTCAGTCTGTAGTGCCACCGTAACTCCTCGCAGCACTCCCGCTGTCCTGGGGTCATCTGTGACTCCAACCTTTCCTTCACGCCCCATAATTAGTCACTTGCTTGACCATGTCACCTGCTCCTCAAAAACATCTCCTGAATCCGGCCTTTCATTATCAAAAACTCTTATTGTCGCCCTTATCCACTCTCCGCTCGATTACTGCAACTCTCTACTAACCGCTGTTCCCTCTCTGTACTCTCTCCTCTCTATTACATCCTGAATGCAACAGCCAGGCTCATCTTCTTGTCAAGCCGCTATAGAGATGTCTCCACCCTGTGCCAGTCACTATACCGATGTCTCCACCCCATATGTCACTACACCTATGCCTCCACCCTATGCCAGTCACTTCACAGATGCCTCCACCCTGTGCCAAGCACTGCACTGATGCCACCATCCCATAACAGTCACTGGACTGATGCCTCCACCCTGTGCTGAGGTCTGCACCGATGCCACCACCCTATAACAGTCACTGGAACGATGCCTCCACCCTATGCCGAACACTGCACTGGCTGCCCATCACATATAGAATTAAACTCCTCACTCTTCTCCATAGGGCCCATCCCAATGTAAGCTCCTCCCTCATCTGTCTATGGCCCTACCCGCACCCTCCACTCCGCTTGTGACCTTTGATTAAATTCCTCTCTCATCCAGACCTCCCACTCCTGCCTCTAAGATCTTTCCCAAGCTGCTCCAGTACTCTGGAACGCTCTACTCAGACAATCAGGTTAATTCCTGAAACCTGCAGCTTTAAATCAACCCCAAAAACAAATTTTTAGGGAGGCCGACCATATGCTCTGATGTAAACACTCCTCCATCTACCCTGCCTCTATACTCCTCCTTAGAAATCTGCCCCCCCCCCCCGTTTCTTTCCCCAAACACCCCATTGCACCCACTTACATAGCATTATGTATAGCACCCTATGTGTATACTTTCTTATACTCTTGCAAGCAGGGCCCTCGCTCCTATTGCTCAAGATTCAGATCAGTTTAAGGCCGCCTGCACACGAGCGGAAATCCCACCGCGGGATTTCCCGCGGGATTTCCGCCGCTGAAAGTTTGCATAGGAGTGCATTAAAATACGCACTCCTATGCAGACGGCCGTGGTTTGGCCGCGCGAAATCTCGCGCGGGATGTCCTAATTTTCTGCGGGGCACGCACTCACCTGGCCGCTGGCTCCGGTCTGCGCATGCGCCGGCTGCGCGGCAGCCGGCATATGAAAGAGCCGGGGCCGCCAGGCGCGGGTGAGTACGCGCTGCTCTCTGCAGGCGCTCGGGTCGGATCGCGCGGCGAGAATTCTCGCTGCCGGATCCGACCCGCTCGTCTGCAGGCGGCCTAATACTGGATTATTTTGACTTATTTTGTGTAGGTCTCACAATTTCCAAAGCACTGCACAATATGTTGGGGCTATACAAAAAGATTATTATTGTGTTTTGTTTTACATCCCTGTCGGTGACTTCAACCTGCAATGCTCTGATAATACACTGCAGTACTTCTATACTGCAATGCATTATTGCGGATCACAGGCCCTTGTCTGTTGATCAGTTGCCATGGCAACAGGGTGGATTCCGATGACATTACAGAAGGAGTGCCTCCCCCTCCCCTCTGTGAACTCTTTACATGACATGATCAACACTGATTGTGGCATGTAAGCGGTTAACAGAAGGGATCCATGTTCTCACCGATCCCTGATGCCGCACTAGGAGGTCAGCTGTCAGCCACAGAGGGCTCCCGCTGTGGATGGCTTCTGAGCCCGTGGCATCCATATTACATAACTGTGTACCCATTTGCTGCTACTCACTCAGGGCATACATTTAAGTCCTGGGACAGGAAGGGGTTAATATAAACTATGTACCTGCTTATGGTCCCAGCTGATTGCCAAGCACACTTTCAGTTGATAGCGCTGTCTGTATTGCAGTTCAATGGGAGGTGCCCCTGTAGTACTAACCATGGCCACTGCAATGCCGACAGCACTGTTTGCACTAACAGCAGGCCTTGCGATCAGCTGATCGACGTGGATCGCAAGCTGCCGACACCTACCAACCTACTATTGCTGACCTATCCTGAGAATGGGTCATCGATAGTAAAAGCCCCAGAAAACCCATTTAATAACTGAGTGCCTCTTGATAAGAGGATGAAGGCGATCCAAGAAAGAAAGCACCTTTCTTGTACACAGAGACTGAATTTTGGACTGTAAACTTTGACAACCATGGGTGGGCTGGGTGGGATTGGGAAGGTCTGCATGGTCTGAGGGTCACTGGGACATGTATCATAGGGCCGATGGGGAGATGTATCATAGGAACAGCATGCTCACAAGGTCAAAAGTAACACGGTTTAATCTTCACCTATCAAAACCTGACAACAGCGATCCACAAAGGACAAAAGAAAAGGTCACCGAGTCCAGCCATAAATCATATACAACATGTACAGGCTATTCACAAGCTCCACTATGTACAGAGGATGCAGGAGCAGCACTCTCGTCTAGTCTCTTGGTACAGTTGCCCGGGCCTGTCCTGAACCTGACAAAGTCTTATATTCATGGAGTCCAATTAGATGGAGGCTTCGTCTGAGGATGGCAGAATTGAGGTCCCATAAGAACTCCAAGAAATGGCCCGTCAGAAGTTCTTCCATGGGTACAAACTCCAGGACCTGCTGAGGAGATGCGGTGCCCACCAGATGGTCTACCAGCTGCTTCACCTGGTGAATGTGCTGGAGGACCGGGCTGGGCAGAGGTTGGTACCCACAGCACAGCAGCACAGCATTAGTACCGCAGGTTAGATTGCTGGTGGGACAGGAAAAGCTGATGACCTGGAAGCAATGGCACAATATGTACACAATGCCAGCAGTAAAGCGGGTGAGCGAGGACAGGACTGGCAGGAGGAACGAGTCGCCCGTCTGTAACCGTTGAAAGGCCTGCAGAACCAAGGAGATGAGCTGCTGCTGGTAGGCTGGATCCCCATCATGAAGGAGTGAGATGGGCTGCTGCGGAGGGGCACACTCCAGGAACCCTGAAGACAACTGTCTCTGGTGAAGAACCTCAAACACTGGATAAGCCCCACAGACCAGTATGTGGTGCCCATTCTGTACCATCTCCAACAAGGACGACACAACATCTCCTGCAGGCTGCAGGGGGCATGAAGGGCAGCAGAGCGATGGCAGGGTGATGGAGGATCCCCCTTCAGAACATCCCTTGATGGCTTCGTTGTATTTATTGAGAAGGTCACAATCACAGAACGAAGAGCTCTGGATCTTCGAGAGACGCTGTCCCTGAAGGAGGTACCAGTCCTCATGCCTCGGCTCACAGCTAGGACCTTCCAAAAAGCAGCCTTTCCCCAGGTCACCGGCCACATGGTCTTCCAAGAAGGAGCTGAAGTAACCCTGAGCGGCTTTCTCCCGCCAGCTCAATTCTTCTAGGTGCTTCCTTTCATTATAAGTATATGTGCGGCGGTTACGGGTTCCCACCCACCGTGCATTGAAGCTGCAGCCAACACGGGGCTTCCGCACCAGCCAATGCTTCCTAGGAATGTATTTGATCTGGAACCTCTGCAGGTAATAGGAGACGGCCGACTCCCGTAAGACCTCCAAGTGCAGCTTCTCCTCCTCGCTCATGTGCGAGAAGAGCTTCAAGTTCTCCAAGATAGTTTGTGTCTGATGATTATTGAAATAAGTGCAGCAGTCATGGTGACACCGCAAGAACGAGGCCGGGAGGGACCGATGTGCAAACAAAGATTGTCCTCTGAGATCGCTCCCCAAGTGCGCAACCATTTTCTCAAGATGCCCCTGAATGGCCTCCTTACCCACATAGCCCAAGCACACCACGTACACCTCCGAGTTGCCCGCCTTGCTGGTGCCAGGTTTTATGAGGTGGACTGCCTGGAAGCAGCAGTTCAGAAGGTACATGAGATTAACAGAAGAATGCTGGAAGAGGGTGAACATCTTCAAGACGAAGGATCCGCCGGGCCCGAGTGTCGCCAAGCAGGTGACCACCTCACAGTAGTGCAGCGGGTAGACCAGCACCTCCTGTTCCCCAGGGTTTCCCTGGCAGTCAAAGCTGCCATCTGCTGTCACCAAATGTACGGAGGACATGTTACTAGTGAACTTCTGTAGCCCCTCCAGGTATCTGGCGTTCATGATGTCTCCAGTGTTGTCTGGGCCGAAGTACCACCAAGGTAAGGTATTGGCAATCAGGCGGTCATCAGCGATCATGACCAGGTCACTGTTGGCTTCGTGGTAAGGGTTCAGTGTGTTGGCCACCCAGTTCCAGTCGCAGCGCACATCCTGGGTCTTCAGGTAGTGGTTGAGGCTGGAGACAAAGGCGCCGGGAGCCTCGCACAGGTGTAAGGTGTTCAGCTCGTAGCTCCAGAGCGCCGTGTTGGGCAGCAGCGGGTACGTGTATATGATCTCGTGGAACTTACACCAGGCCTGGGTGCAGAGCTCAGCGTTGGCACCTCGGCGCACCTCTGGGACAATCCTGCCAGCTCGGTTGGTGAAGGACGTGTGTCGGTGCCAGTCGTCCAGCTTCTTATCGCTCAGAAGGTTCTTCACCGCGTTCAGAGACTCCTTCAGGGACAGTAAGTAAGTGAACTCCTCGTGGTCGGAGCTCAGGAGCTCGGCGGTGCTGGGCAGATGCCAGGCCTCGTCCTTCTTGTATGTGAAGCACTTACTGAACAGACTCGGGATCTCAGGAGGGAAGTCGTCACTGCTGAACATGGCGACTGCGGCGGCCCGACGCCTGCGAGGAACGTAAGGCAGATCAATACGAGATACACACCGAGTACAACCTGCCACAAACCCCCCAAAACCTGACTACCCCTAAACCACACATCAGTCACCTCCCCGACAACCCCCAGATCACCCATCAGTCACCTCCCCGACAACCCCCAGATCACCCATCCGTCACCTCCCCGACAACCCCCAGAATCCATATCCCTCACCTCCCCAACATCCCCCAGACCACCCATCACCTCCCCGACAACCCCCGCCGTCTGCCCCCTCCCTGATAACCTCCCGGCGCGCTACATGCCGCTTATTACTTACTTGATAACCCGGAAACTACAGCGCAGAGTCACGTGGCACGGGCGGTCTTAAGTCACGTGACGTTGTCCCGTCTCCATAGTAACTTCTGCTCTGGCCCCGCCCCTGGGAGAGAAACTGCCGCTGTATGAGCGGGAACTTGCAGTAAAGTACTGGAAATACCGACCGACGTAACCGGGGCATAGAGCCCGGGGACCGCAGGAGGCACATTGTGCAGCCTCCTCCCTCAGGCCCGGCCTGTCACAAGTGCATATAGTAGAAGCGCAGCCGCCTCACTCTCACCTGTCCCCCCTAACACAGGTGACCACAGCCCCATCACACCCCGACACAGGCGACCACAGCCCCGTCACCCCCTGCCATAGGTGACCACTGCCCCATCACCCCCCTGACACAGGTGACCACAGCCTCGTCACTCCCTGACATAGGTGACCACAGCCCCATCACCCCCCTGACACAGGTGACCACAGCCCCATCACCCCCCTGACACAGGTGACCACAGCCCCATCACCCCCCTGACACAGGTGACCACAGCCCCATCATACCTCGACACAGGCGAACACAGCCCCATCACCCCCCCTGACACAGGTGACCACAGCCCCATCACCCTCCTGACACAGGCGACCACAGCCCCATCACCCCCAAACACAGGCGACCACAGCCCCATCACCCCCTGACACAGGTGACCACAGCCCCATCACCCCCCTGACACAGGTGACCACAGCCCCATCACCCCCTGACACAGGTGACCACAGCCCCATCACCCCCCTGACACAGGTGACCACAGCCCCATCACCCCCTGACACAGGTGACCACAGCCCCATCACACCTCGACACAGGCGAACACAGCCCCATCACCCCCCCTGACACAGGTGACCACAGCCCCATCACCCTCCTGACACAGGCGACCACAGCCCCATCACCCCCAAACACAGGCGACCACAGCCCCATCACCCCCTGACACAGGCGACCACAGCCCCATCACCCCCTGACACAGGTGACCACAGCCCCATCACCCCCCTGACACAGGTGACCACAGCCCCATCACCCCCCTGACACAGGTGACCACAGCCCCATCACTCCCCTGACATAGGTGACCACAGCCCCATCACCCCCCTGACACAGGTGACCACAGCCCCATCACCCCCTGACACAGGTGACCACAGCCCCATCACCCCCTGATATAGGTGACCACAGCCCCATCACCCCCCTGACATAGGTGACCACAGCCCCATCACCCCCCTGACATAGGTGACCACAGCCCCATCACCCCCCCTGACATAGGTGACCACAGCCCCATCACCCCCCTGACACAGGTGACAACAGCCCCATCACCCTCTGACACAGTTGACCACAACCCCATCACCCCCTGCCATAGGTGACCACAGCCCCATCACCCCCTGACATAGGTGACCACAGTCCAATCACCCCCCTGACACAGGTGACCACAGCCCCGTCACCCCCTGACACAGATGACCACAGCCCTGTCACCCCCTGCCATAGGTAACCACTGCGCCATCACCCCCCTGACACAGGTGACCACAGCCTCGTCACTCCCTGACATAGGTGACCACAGCCCCATCACCCCCCTGATATAGGTGATCACAGCCCCCTCATCCCCTGACATAGGTGACTAAAGCCCCATCACCCCCCTGACACAGGTGACCACAGCCCCATCACCCCCTGACATAGATGACCACAGCCCCATCACCCCCCTGACATAGGTGATCACAGCCCCATCACCCCCCTGACACAGGTGACCACAGCCCCATCACCCCCCTGACACAGGTGTCCACAGCCCCATAACCCCCTGACACAGGTGACCACAGCCCCATCACCCCCCTGACACAGGTGACCACAGCCCCGTCACCCCCTGCCATAGGTGACCACAGCCCCATCACCCCCCTGACACAGGTGACCACAGCCTCGTCACTCCCTGTCATAGGTGACCACAGCCCAATCACCCCCCTGACATAGGTGATCACAGCCCCCTCACCCCCCTGACATAGGTGATTACAGCCCCATCACCCCCCTGACACAGGTGACCACAGCCCCATCACCCCCTGACACAGGTGACCACAGGCTCGTCACTCCCTGACATAGGTGACCACAGCCCAATCACCCCCCTGACATAGGTGATCACAGCCCCCTCACCCCCCTGACATAGGTGATTACAGCCCCATCACCCCCCTGACACAGGTGACCACAGCCCCATCACCCCCCTGACACAGGTGACCACAGCCTCGTCACTCCCTGACATAGGTGACCACAGCCCAATCACCCCCCTGACATAGGTGATCACAGCCCCCTCACCCCCCTGACATAGGTGATTACAGCCCCATCACCCCCCTGACACAGGTGACCACAGCCCCATCACCCCCTGACACAGGTGACCACAGCCCCATCACCCTGCTGATATAGGTGACCACAGCCCCATCACCCCCTGACATAGGTGACCACAGCCCCATCACCCCCCTGACATAGGTGACCACAGCGCCATCACCCCCCTGACACAGGTGACCACAGCCTCATCACCCCCTGACACAGGTGACCACAGCCCCATCACCCCCCTGACACAGGTGACCACAGCCTCGTCAGTCTCTTACCATGTTTATAAGTAATATCTGACTGGAAAACCTGGGTGACACCTAATATGGCTGCCACTGTACCTCTGTATCACTGCGGCCGCCTCCTATGGTGCGTCTGTAGCCCCCTTGTACCTCTGTATCACTGCGGCCGCCTCCTATGATGTGTCTGTAGCCCCCTTGTACCTCTATCATTGCGGCCGCCTCCTATGATGTGTCTGTAGCCCCTTGTACCTCTATCGCTGCGGCCGCCTCCTATGATGTGTCTGTAGCCCCCTTGTACCTCTATCATTGCGGCCGCCTCCTATGATGTGTCTGTAGCCCCTTGTACCTCTATCACTGCGGCTGCCTCCTATGATGTGTCTGTAGCCCCCTTGTACCCCTATCACTGCGGCCGCCTCCTGTGATGTGTCTGTAGCCCCCTTGTACCCCTATCACTGCGGCCGCCTCCTATGATGTGTCTGTAGCCCCCTTGTACCTCTGTATGACTGCGGCCACCTCCTATGATGTGTATGTAGCCCCCTTGTACCTCTGTATGACTGCGGCCACCTCCTATGATTTGTATGCAGCCCCCTTGTACCTCTATCACTGCGGCCGCCTCCTATGATGTGTCTGTAGCCCCCTTGTACCTCTATCACTGCGGCCGCCTCTTATGATGTGTCTGTAGCCCCCTTGTACCCATGTATCACTGCCGCCGCCTCCTATGATGTGTATGTAGCCCTCTTGTACCTTTATCGCTGCGGGCGCCTCCTATGATGTGTATGTAGCCCCCTTGTACCTTTATCACTGCATCCGCCTCCTATGATGTCTGTAGCCCCCTTGTACCTCTATCACTGCGGCCGCCTCCTATGATGTGTCTGTAGCCCCCTTGTACCTCTGTATCACTGCCGCCGCCTCCTATGATGTGTATGTAGCCCCCTTGTACCTCTATCGCTACGGCCGCCTCCTATGATGTATCTGTAGCCCCCTTGTACCTCTATCACTGCGGCCGCCACTTATGATGTGTCTGTAGCCCCCTTGTACCTCTATCACTGCGGCCGCCTCCTGTGATGTGTCTGTAGCCCCCTTGTACCTCCATCACTGCGGCCGCCTCCTATGATGTGTCTGTAGCCCTCTTGTACCTCTGGATCACTGCGGCTGCCTCCTATAATGTCTGTAACCCCCTTGTACCTCTGTATCACTGCGGCCGCCTCCTATGATGTGTATGTAGCCCCCTTGTACCTCTATCGCTACGGCCGCCTCCTATGATGTATCTGTAGCCCCCTTGTACCTCTATCACTGCGGCCGCCACTTATGATGTGTCTGTAGCCCCCTTGTACCTCTATCACTGCGGCCGCCTCCTGTGATGTGTATGTAGCCCCCTTGTACCTCTATCACTGCGGCCGCCTCCTATGATGTGTCTGTAGCCCTCTTGTACCTCTGTATCACTGCGGCCGCCTCCTATGATGTGTATGTAGCCCCCTTGTACCTCTATCACTGCGGCCACCTCCTATGATGTGTCTGTAGCCCCCTTGTACCCCTATCACTGCGGCCGCCTCCTATGATGTGTCTGTAGCCCCCTTGTACCTCTATCGCTGCGGCCGCCTCATATGATGTGTCTGTAACCCCCTTGTACCTCTGTATCACTGCGGCCGCCTCCTATGATGTGTCTGTAGCCCCCTTGTACCTCTGGATCACTGCGGCCGCCTCCTATGATGTGTATGTAGCCCCCTTGTACCTCTGGATCACTGCGGCCGCCTCCTATGATGTGTCTGTAGCCCCCTTGTACCTCTGGATCACTGCGGCCGCCTCCTATGATGTGTCTGTAGCCCCCTTGTACCTCTGTATCACTGCGGCCGCCTCCTATGATGTGTATGTAGCCCCCTTGTACCTCTGTATCGCTGCGGCCGCCTCCTATGATGTGTATGCAGCCCCCTTGTACCTCTATCATTGCGGCCGCCTCCTATGATGTGTCTGTAGCCCCCTTGTACCTCTATCATTGCGGCCGCCTCCTGTGATGTGTCTGTAGCCCCCTTGTACCTCTATCACTGCGGCCGCCACTTATCATGTGTCTGTAGCCCCCTTGTACCTCTATCACTGCGGCCGCCTCCTGTGATGTGTCTGTAGCGCCCTTGTACCTCTATCACTGCGGCCGCCTCCTATGATGCCTCTGTAGCCCCCTTGTACCTCTGTATCACTGCGGCCGCCTCCTATGATGTGTCTGTAGCCCCCTTGTACCTCTATCACTGCGGCCGCCACTTATGATGTGTCTGTAGCCCCCTTGTACCTCTGTATCACTGCGGCTGCCTCCTATGATGTGTCTGTAACCCCCTTGTACCTCTGTATCACTGCGGCTGCCTCCTATGATGTGTCTGTAGCCCCCTTGTACCTCTGGATCACTGCGGCCGCCTCCTATGATGTGTCTGTAGCCCCCTTGTACCTCTGGATAACTGCGGCCGCCTCCTATGATGTGTCTGTAGCCCCCTTGTACCTCTGTATCACTGCGGCCGCCTCCTATAATGTGTATGTAGCCCCCTTGTACCTCTGTATCGCTGCGGCCGCCTCCTATGATGTGTCTGTAGCCCCCTTGTACCTCTGTATCACTGCGGCCGCCTCCTATAATGTGTATGTAGCCCCCTTGTACCTCTGTATCACTGCGGCCGCCTCCTATGATGTGTCTTTAGCCCCCTTGTACCTCTGTATCACTGCGGCCGCCTCCTATGATGTGTCTGTAGCCCCCTTGTACCTCTGTATCACTGCGGCCGCCTCCTATGATGTGTATGTAGCCCCCCTGTACCTCTATCACTGCGGCCGCCTCCTATGATGTGTATGTAGCCCCCTTGTACCTCTATCACTGCGGCCGCCACTTATGATGTGTCTGTAGCCCCCTTGTACCTCTATCACTGAGGCCGCCTCCTGTGATGTGTCTGTAGCGCCCTTGTACCTCTATCACTGCGGCCACCTCCTATGATGCCTCTGTAGCCCCCTTGTACCTCTGTATCACTGCGGCCGCCTCCTATGATGTGTCTGTAGCCCCCTTGTACCTCTATCACTGCGGCCGCCACTTATGATGTGTCTGTAGCCCCCTTGTACCTCTGTATCACTGCGGCTGCCTCCTATGATGTGTCTGTAACCCCCTTGTACCTCTGTATCACTGCGGCTGCCTCCTATGATGTGTCTGTAGCCCCCTTGTACCTCTGGATCACTGCGGCCGCCTCCTATGATGTGTCTGTAGCCCCCTTGTACCTCTGGATCACTGCGGCTGCCTCCTATGATGTGTCTGTAGCCCCCTTGTACTTCTGTATCACTGCGGCCGCCTCCTATAATGTGTATGTAGCCCCCTTGTACCTCTGTATCGCTGCGGCCGCCTCCTATGATGTGTCTGTAGCCCCCTTGTACCTCTGTATCACTGCGGCCGCCTCCTATGATGTGTCTTTAGCCCCCTTGTACCTCTGTATCACTGAGGCCACCTCCTATGATGTGTCTGTAGCCCCCTTGTACCTCTGTATCACTGCGGCCGCCTCCTATGATGTGTATGTAGCCCCCCTGTACCTCTATCACTGCGGCCGCCTCCTATGATGTGTATGTAGCCCCCTTGTACCTCTATCACTGCGGCCGCCACCTATGATGTGTCTGTAGCCCCCTTGTACCTCTATCATTGCGGCCGCCTCCTATGATGTGTCTGTAGCCCCCTTGTACCTCTGTATCACTGCGGCCGCCACTTATGATGTGTCTGTAGCCCCCTTGTACCTCTATCATTGCGGCCGCCTCCTATGATGTATCTGTAGCTCCCTTGTACCTCTGTATCACTGCGGCCGCCTCCTATGATGTGTATGTAGCACCCTTGTACCTCTATCGCTGCGGCCGCCTCCTATGATGTGTATGCAGCCCCCTTGTACCTCTATCACTGCGGCCGCAACTTATGATGTGTCTGTAGCCCCCTTGTACCTCTATCACTGCGGCCGCTTCCTATGATGTGTCTGTAGCCCCCTTGTACCTCTGTATCACTGCGGCCGCCTCCTATGATGTGTCTGTAGCCCCCTTGTACTTCTATCACTGCGGCCGCCACTTATGATGTGTCTGTAGCCCTCTTGTACCTCTATCACTGCGGCCGCCACTTATGATGTGTATGTAGCCCCCTTGTACCTCTGTATCACTGCGGCCGCCTCCTATGATGTGTCTGTAGCCCCCTTGTACCCCTATCACTGCGGCCGCCTCCTATGATGTGTCTGTAGCCCCCTTGTACCTCTATCACTGCGGCCGCCTCCTATGATGTGTCTGTAGCCCCCTTGTACCTCTGTATCACTGCGGCCGCCTCCTATGATGTGTCTGTAGCCCTCTTGTACCTCTATCGCTGCGGCCGCCTCCTATGATGTGTCTGTAGCCCCCTTGTACCTCTATCACTGCGGCCGCCACTTATGATGTGTATGTAGCCCCCTTGTACCTCTATCACTGCGGCCGCCACTTATGATGTGTCTGTAGCCCCCTTGTACCTCTATCACTGTGGCCACCTGCTATGATGTGTCTGTAGCCCCCTTGTACCTCTATCACTGCGGCCGCCTCCTATGATGTGTCTGTAGCCCCCTTGTACCTCTATCACTGCGGCCGCCACTTATGATGTGTCTGTAGCCCCCTTGTACCTCTGTATCACTGCGGCCGCCTCCTATGATGTGTCTGTAGCCCTCTTGTACCTCTATCGCTGCGGCCGCCTCCTATGATGTGTCTGTAGCCCCCTTGTACCTCTGTATCACTGCGGCCGCCTCCTATGATGTGTCTGTAGCCCCCTTGTACCTCTATCACTGCGGCCGCCACTTATGATGTGTATGTAGCCCCCTTGTACCTCTATCACTGCGGCCGCCACTTATGATGTGTCTGTAGCCCCCTTGTACCTCTATCACTGTGGCCACCTGCTATGATGTGTCTGTAGCCCCCTTGTACCTCTATCACTGCGGCCACCACCTATGGTGCGTCTGTTGCCCCCTTGTACCTCTATCACTGCGGCCGCCTGCTATAGTGCATCTGTAGCCCCCTTGTACCTCTGGATCACTGCGGCCACCACCTATGGTGCGTCTGTAGCCCCCTTGTACCCAGTATCTATATGATCTTGTTTCTACTGCTGCAGTGAAAAGAAGCTGTAAGACAAAAGTTGTATAGAAGTCAAGGCGCCTCGATATAACGACAGTCAGTGCGCCGCTGCGGCCGGCCGTGTGAGCAGATGGTGCAGCCAGGTGTCGGTGGGATAAGGAATGTGACGAGGGATCATAGGAAGGGGAGGAGGGTTTGCGCATACGGCCACTGCTGATCCTGGCACTCGGAGAACATGGCCTGTCTTATGGAGAGCAGGTAAGGAGCGGACGGCTGGATACAGCTCCCGGGGGCCCACCATAGTAGCGATACTTCTGCTGTGATATCATTAACTGGTCATACAGGTGCCGGGTACATGAGGGAACACAATGATCTGCTCACACCTGCTGTATGATCAGCACCCTGGACAGAGCCTCAGCCTTCCATGTGTGTCCTGTGCATACAGTTGTCAGTGTCCACGTGTGACCCCTCCTAGAAGCACCTCTGTACAGGTAAAGTCTGCAGGTTACCTGTCATACAGCCCAGTGAGTAAGGTGAGGAGACGGATCTGAGACACCTGAGAGGGAGGACGGAAAGCAGAGCCTCCTCGCATACATTATAAATGTCATCAGATGATGGGAGTGATATACAGGACAATCTCACCTGCAGCACCAGCTCATCTGACGGCCTCTCAGCGGTCACTGTGGACCACGCTGCCACTGGTAGTCAGGACACCAGTCCCTGTGTATGAGGGGCAGCTCAGATGCTCTGCTTTATGTTAGTTCACTTACACAAACTTCATAAGGGTTACACAGTTATCAGGCAGCATGATGGTTCAGTGACTCCACCAGCAGAAAAGTGAGTGCAGCTCTGGGGTATAGTACAGGATGTAACTCAGGATCAGTACAGGATAAGTAATGTATGTACACAGTGACTCCACCAACAGAATAGTGAGTGCAGCTCTGGAGTATAATACAGGATGTAACTCAGGAGCAGTACAGGATACGTAATGTATGTACACAGTGACTCCACCAGCAGAACAGTGAGTGCAGCTCTGGAGTATAATACAGGATGTAACTCAGGATCAGTACAGAATCAGTAATGTATGTACACAGTGACTCCACCAGCAGAATAGTGAGTGCAGCTCTGGAGTATAATACAGGATGTAACCCAGGAGCACTACAGGATAAGTAATGTATGTACACAGTGACTCCACTAGCAGAATAGTGAGTGCAGCTCTGGAGTATAATACAGGATGTAACTCAGGATCAGTACAGGATAAGTAATGTATGTACACAGTGACTCCACCAGCAGAATAGTGAGTGCAGCTCTGGAGTATAATACAGGATGTAACTCAGGATCAGTACAGGATAAGTAATGTATGTCCACAGTGACTCCTCCAGCAGAATAGTGAGTGCAGCTCTGGAGTATAATACTAGATGTAACTCAGGGTCAGTACAGGATAAGCAATGTATGTACACAGTGACTCCACCAGCAGAATAGTGAGTGCAGCACTGGAGTATAATAAACCTCTGTGTGAGCGGGCAGCACACTGTGTACATTGCTTTGCTTTATGCAGTATAATATGGTGACTGGTCATCATGTTGTTTTCTTCATGGTATCTTCTTCTCTCCAGCCTCCCTCTGCAGTCATTTAAAGAGGCCGCTGACTGGATTCTGGCTCACACTGACCAGCGGCCTAAGATTGCCGTGATCTGTGGCTCTGGCCTTGGCACACTGGCGGACACTCTGGAAGATCAGACTGTAATCCCCTATGAGGATATCCCTCACTTCCCCTCCAGCACAGGTCAGTACCAACATACATGTAGCCTGCCTAAGTCCAATCCCTTGATTATTGAATCCATATATAGTAAGAGGTCCCGTATGCAGGGGTGCCACAAGCCTTAATGCTGCCTGAGATTAAATAGTGCCCCTCTCCCCCTCTTCCTGGCAAAAAAGCACTAATTTTTCAGGCTCTGAAAGTGCCAATTCACAAGATACCCAACATATATTTGAACCATTGAGAGTTGTCTGAAGTTATACCTTAGTCGTCCCAGTAGTAAGTGACCCCGTTAGTGGTCCTAATAGTAATAGCGAACCAGTTAGGGACCCCAGTAGTAATAGTGACCCCCATAGTGAACTTTCAGCCGGGCAGCAACCCGACAAGCATTTCACACACGCTACCTGCATCTCCGGTCCGGCTGCCGTAGTCCGTAGTCGGACTGTAACCCTCCACCTCTCTGCCTGGCATCTGCGCTACATACAGTACAGCATCTGCGTGCAAGTACACAGATGCTGGGAGGTTAGGTCAGGGATTATAGACCTGATTACAGCAGTGGCGGTCGCTGCAGTGTTTAAACTGGGTTGCTGCTTTGCTGAAAGTCCACTATGGGGATTGCTATTACTACTGGAGCCACAATGGGGGTCACTGTTACTACTGGGGTCCCTAACTGGAGATTATTTTTTTTTACCAGCCATTAATATGGGTGGTAAAAAATAAATAACATCTGGGCTGGTGACTTACCGCCGGGTGGGAATCCTAGTGCTGCCACTCTGAGGTCCTGCAAACTGCCGCCTGAGGCAGCAAGCTCAGGTTGCCTCATGGTAGGGACTCCGCTGGCTGTAGAATGTGATGTTTGGCACTGCGGGGGCACATACTGGCTCTGATACCTGTCTCTCCCTGCAGTACCCGGTCATGCTGGCAGGCTGGTATTTGGGCTCCTTAATGGAAAGCGATGTGTGTGCATGCAGGGACGCTTCCATATGTATGAGGGATACTCCATCTTCAGGGTGAGCGTCCTTCCCCAGCCATATCATTAACCCTTAACGTCTCATGTCGACCCTTGCCAGCCACAGAGCAGGCGATTTTTGATTACAGGATAAGCAATTGCTTTCTCCCCTGCTGGGTGTTGGCATGGCGGGGGCACTGACCGCCGCTTCTGTGTCTGCAGGTGGCGTTTCCTGTCCGTGTCTTCTCATTGCTGGGAGTGGACACTCTGATTGTCACCAATGCAGCTGGGGGGCTAAACAGTGACTACAGTCAGGGGGACATCATGCTGATCAAGGATCATATCAATATACCCGGCTTCTGCGGGCAGAACCCCCTACGAGGACCCAATGAAGACGGGTGAGAATGACCCTCAACCCCCCTAGTGACTAGTGACTGTCACGTATTTGCTTACACAAATGCAGCAACATCACTGAAAGCAATCACATATAGATCACAGATTCATCTGTCTGGAAGAGGCTTATGGGTCTGTGTATCCTGAGATGCCACATGAATATAATGCAATAGTGCAGTGAAAACTGACACATAGACAGGCTTTAGGAGACAGTGTACAAGGGGGAGTGAAAATGTGTGAAATCTGGGCAACAGCCCCCTCTTGGCAGTGTAGCAGCAGCCATTAGTGTATGTCACTCAACGTCTGCTAGCCCATTGGGCGAGATGTCAAGACAGTGCAGAACTATTCAGTGAGAGTTCTGTTCTTTTTACTTAGAAGGGAATGTTTTCTTACCCTTGGCGCTCAGGTGGTTTGCCCGCAACATCACCCACGGGAATCTACTGTGCCTGACCGCCTAGGGTAAATAGCTGCTGCGGTCCTAATGGTGTAGGCAAGGGAGGACTCCCTGGCACCCCATGACTGGCCTCCACACAGCCCCAGAAAGGAAGCACAACATAATCAGAACGCTGTTTGGAATCGGACGCATCATTTGTATCGCACGGTGAATGACTAGACGCTAACACAAGTGCATCTTAAAGTGTCGCCATTGAAAAATATAGCTCTTCATACAAAACACATATGAGCCCTCGCACAGCGCCAGCAACAAAAAAATGATCAACATGTGTACTGCGTCCTGAAGGGCGGGCGTTTTGGGGCAACCGCTGTCATCCTCTGCTGACACCTTCCATTTCATGACAGATTTGGCGTACGTTTCCCGTGCATGTCTGATGCATATGATCGGCATCTGAGGCGCCTCGCCATGGACTGCGCCCAGGAACTCTGTCTTCAAGACTTCATGCGGGAAGGAGTCTACTGCATGGTGGGGGGCCCATCCTATGAGACCGTCGCTGAGTGCCACATGCTGAAACTTCTGGGAGCAGACGCTGTAGGTAAGAAGATCTATAGAGTCAAATCAGGTCCATCTCCTGCCCGGCATCATAGCCCACATGTTCTCTGTACCCCATCCTGCTGCACCCTTCTTCTCTGTACCCCATCCTGCTGCACCCTCCTTCTCTGTACCCCATCCTACTGCACCCTCCTTCTCTGTACCCCATCCTACTGCACCCTCCTTTGTACCCCATCCTACTGTACCCTCCTCTGTACCCCATCCTGCTGCACCCTTCTTCTCTGTACCCCATCCTGATTCACCCTCCTTCCTCTATACCCCATCCTGCTGCACCCTCCTTCTCTGTACCCCATCCTGCTGCACCCTCCTCTGTACCCCATCCTGCTGCCCCCTTCTCTGTACTCTATCCTGATTCACCCTCCTACTATGTACCCCATCCCGCTTCACCTTTTTTTCTCTGCTCTGTTCTCATCTTCTCTGTACCCTGCGCTACTTCACCCTCCTTCTCTGTTCTGTACCCCCGACATCTCTGCACGCACCCTGCTTCACCCTCCTTCTCTGTTCTGTACCCCCGACTTCTCTGCACGCACCCTGCTTCACCCTCCTTCTCTGTCCTTTTCCTCTATCTTCTCCTCTATTCTGTTCCCTTCGGTTTCTTTGCACCTGATTCTCCTTTGATCCACTTTTTCTCTACAGGTATGAGCACCATTCCAGAAGTGATCACGGGGCGCCATTGTGGCTTGCGCATTTTTGGGATCTCACTGATCACCAATATGGCTGTTCTATCATATGACAGCTCCATTTGTGCCAACCACCAGGAGGTCCTCCAGACGTCCGAGCTCCGAGCCGCCGCACTCACTGCGCTTATCACTAGGTTAATTGGTAACATATAACCATACAGGAATCTGCAAAATCAGGGTGATGTTCTAGGTCTGTTGTAGCATGGACAGGACCATGTTCTAGACCAGTGTTCCCCAACTCCAGTCCTCACGGACCCCCACAGGTCAGGTTTTCAGGATTTCCTCAGTATTGTACAGGTGATGTAATTATTGTCGGTGGCTCAGGCATTGCCGCAGGTGTTCTTACTATAGGATATCCTGAAAACATGACTTGTGGGGGTCCATGAGGACTGGAGTTTGGGAAACACTGTTCTAGACAAATGTAGAGATGATAGGAATGTGTGGAATAGACCTACACAGCAGTAAGATGAACGTACGTCTGATGATGTCACCGGTCAGGGTAGTATGACGTGTGTGTATCAAATGATGTGACAGATTAGGAAAAAGTGGGGTATGCATATCCTATGATGTCACAGGTCAGGGCAGTATAATGTAAGTATGTGATGTCATACATCAGAGCACTATGATGTATGTATATCTGCTGATGTCACAGGTCAGGGTAGTATGATGTACGTATGCCTGATGATGTCACTGGTCAGAGTAGTATGAAGCATGAGAATCTGATGATGTCACAGATTAGGAAAAAGTTAGGTATGTACATTTTATGATGTCAAAGGTGAGGGCGGTATGATGTAAGTATCTGATGTCACACATCGGCACAGTATGACGTTTGTGTATCTGATGATGTCACATATCAGACCAGTATGATATATATGTCTTATAATGTCACGGGTCAGGGCAATATAATGTAGGTATATCTGATGATGTCACAGGTCAGGGCAGTATGAGATATTTGATGATATCATGGAGTCAGTGTTTGCACATCTTTATACACGGGTGGTGGGCACAGGATTTTGAGTGACTTTTTGCCCCCAGTAATGCTGATGATCAGGATATGTGTAGTTGTCATTGTGGAGAGATGGTAACAACTGCTTCTAATAAACCTGATATTCACTGACTGACTAAAATAATGGCGTACATGTCGAGCCTGGGAATGGGGGAGGGGAGGAAGGGGGACACCAAACACCGTCAGAATGTATATTTGTGACCTCACATAAGGGCGTTTTGCTACATCCTCACTGGTTCAAAAGTGCATTGATGTCCAAAACTATAACCCACATATACGTGGGGGCTCTTGTAGCAGCAGCCTGACCCTGAGTGCCGGCACACAACCTGCTGTCTGTTGCTATCACTATCGCTGTTCTGATATGTCATAGCTCGTTACTTTTTGTACCACTAAATAAACGATCATAAAAAAGTGATGGGGCCCGGGGAGAGCTTTATAGATGATTGCTGCCAGGAGGTGTCAGCTCAGGACAATCCATCTGTGATCCCATGATTCCTAGCACTGACTAGGGACCCCTGACATGTAGATGGTGCACGGCCCACCGCTTCATACCTCCCCTTCCCTGTACATGATGGGAGAATCAGACTGTGTTGTGGTCTGAAGCCCCCTTCACTGTGCAGCGGCTCCAGGCACCCACCACCCCTGTGTCAGTACTTAGAGGGAGTGTGGCTCAATACTGCCCTCTGTGGGTGACAGTCAGCGCTGCAGCCTGGGAGATGTGTATATAAAGGAGGAGCGCAGTGTGGATCTGGGATCACTGGAGAGAAGGCACCGAAGCTCCGTGACTCGCTGCTCTCACTGGGAATGATGGCTCACAAGCAGCAGCCTCTGTACCTGCACCTGGCCGAGCTCACCGCCTCCCAGTTCCTGGATATATGGAAACACTACGACTCTGATGGTAAGAGCAACTCCCACCCCAAAACTTTACTCTGCCCCCTGGGGGAAAAAAAGGGTTAAAAGTCCCTGTCTCTGAGCCCGTCTTCCCCAGCCATCATTCTTTTCTGCTCACTGCACTCCTATAACTGGATATTAAATGTCAGGGGTTCTCCGGACACTGGACCATGCCACCCTGACCCCCAAAACCAGTAGACCCCCGAGGCCACCCTTATCACCAAAACCAGGTGTTCTCTAGGACCACCAATACCAGGAGTCTTCTGGTCACTGGACTATGCCACAATGACCACTGACTCCAGGAGTCCTCAGGACACTGGACCATGCCACTCTAACCACCAATAGTGGATACTGGACTGTGCTGCCTTGACCACCTATACCAACTGTCCTCCGGATACTGGACCATGCCACTCATTACTAATACCAGCAGTCCACAGGATACTGAAGCGTGCCACCTGGATAACAGATACCAGTACTACTCCAGACACTGGACCCTGACCATCAATGCCAGAAGTCTTCTGGACATGGGACTGTGCCAGCTTGATTACCTAAACCAGAGGTCCTCCAGAACCACCTTGACCACCAATACCAGGAGTTCTCTGGACACTGGACTATTCCAGCTTGATCAACAATACCTGGAGTCCTCTGGACATTGGATCGTGCCGCCCTGACCATCTATAAAAGGAATCCTCTGGACACTGGACCATGCTGCGCTGACCATCAATAAATGAAGTGAACAATGTCATTCTGACCACCAATACCAAGAGCCCTCTGATACTGGACTGTACCGCCCTGATCACCAGT
Source organism: Eleutherodactylus coqui (assembly GCA_035609135.1). Classification (NCBI taxonomy): domain Eukaryota; kingdom Metazoa; phylum Chordata; class Amphibia; order Anura; family Eleutherodactylidae; genus Eleutherodactylus; species Eleutherodactylus coqui. The sequence continues at coordinate 5,702,769 of CM069415.1, forward strand.
GCCAGGAGTCCTCCGGACACTGGACTGTGCTACCATGACTATCAATGCCAGGAGTCCTCCGGACACTGGACTGTGCCACCCCGGCCACCAATGCCAGGAGTCCTCCTGACACTGGACTGTGCCACCCGGCCACCAATGCCAGGAGTCCTCCTGACACTGGACTGTGCCACCCCAGCCACCAATGCCAGGAGTCCTCCTGACACTGGACTGTGCCACCCCAGCCACCAATGCCAGGAGTCCTCCGGACACGGGACTGTGCTGCCCTGACCACCAATGCCAGGAGTCCTCCAGACACTGGACTGTACCGCCCTGATCACCAATGCCAGAAGTCCTCTGGACACTGGACTGTACCGCCCTGATCACCAATGCCAGAAGTCCACTGGACTGTGCCACCCCGGGCACCAATGCCAGGAGTCCTCTGGACACTGGACTGTGCTGCCCTGACCACCAATGCCAGGAGTCCTCCTCACACTGGACTGTGCCACCCGCCCACCAATGCCAGGAGTCCTCCTGACACTGGACTGTGCTGCCCTGATCACCAATGCCAGAAGTCCTCCGGACACTGGACTGTACCGCCCTGATCACCAATGCCAGAAGTCCTCTGGACACTGGACTGTGCCACCCCGGCCACCAATGCCAGGAGTCCTCTGGACACTGGACTGTGCCGCCCTGACCACCGATGCCAGAAGACCACAAGACACCGGACCACGCCATCTTGATCACCAATACCAGGAATCCTCTGAAGCCATATTGGCCACCAGCAGTCACCCACCTACTTACCTCTTTCTTTATAGCACACATTTAACCCCCAATAGCATATTGAGCCCCTATTTCCAGAGGTATTTGTGAGGCGACTTCGGCATCAGTAAGTGGCTGCCGTCTCTGAGCCGTGCAGTAAAGCATGTTGGGTGATAGATGTCTGGCAGAGATATAATGGGGAGCCGCAGGTCCTTGTATTTACCTGGATGTACAGAGTTCCCTGCAAGAAGATGGCTGATGTGAGACCTGTCCCCCAGGGGGCGCTCTTACTCTTGCTTCTTTGGGGCAAGCAGCACACAAAACATGTGATCCCTCCTCACCTGCCCGTCTCGCTCCTCGCTTTCCCTTGTGTTTGTTTACGTATTCGTCGAGTAGTGAAAAGACACGAAGTCCCCAAGTGAGGAGAGGAGTCGCTTGAGATCCGAGAAGTTCCAGAGGGAAAATGTGCGGCGACATCAAAAACAGGAGCACAGCTGCGTCTCAACCCGTACCTGCTGGATCACCAAATACTAGCCGAGTGTATCCCCCAGACTGTCACCCCATATATTACCCCAAAGTATCCCCAGACTGTCACCCCAAATATTACCCCAGAGTGTCCCCCAGACTGTCACCCCAAATACTGCCCCAGAGTGTCCACAAGACTGTCACCCCAAATACTGCCCCAGTGTCCCCCAGACTGTCACCCCAAATATTACCCCAGAGTGTCCCCCAGACTGTCACCTCAAACACTGCCCCAGAGTATCCCCAGACTGTCACTCCAAATATTACCCCAGGGTGTCCCCCAGACTGTCACTCCAAATACTGCCCCAGAGTGTCCCCCAGACTGTGACCCCAAATATTACCCCAGAATGTCCCCCAGACTGCCACCCCAAATATTACCCCAGAGGATCCCCAGACTGTCACCCCAAATATTACCCCAGAGTGTCCCCCAGACTGTGACCCCAAATACTACCCCAGAGTATCCCCCAGACTGTCACCCCAAATACTGCCCCAGAGTGTCCCCGGACTGTCACCCCAAATACTGCCCCAGAGTATCCCCAGACTGTCACCCCTAAATATTACCCCAGGGTGTCCCCCAAACTGTCACCCCCAAATATTACCCCAGGGTATCCCCCAGACTGTCACCCCAAATATTACCCCAGAGTATCCCCAGACTGTCACCCCCAAATATTACCTCAGGGTGTCCCCCAAACTGTCACTCCCAAATATTAGCTCAGAGTTTCCCCAGACTGTCACCCCAAATATTACCCCAGGGTGTCCCCCAGACTGTCACTCCCAAATATTACCTCAGAGTGTCCCCCAGACTGTGACCCAAAATACTACCCCAGAGTATCCCCAGATTGTCACCCCAAATATTAGCTCAGTGTTTCCCCCAGACTGTCACCCCAAATACTGCCCCAGAGTGTTCCCAAGATATGACCCCTCATCCCAGAAACGTACCCTATGTGTGCTCAAATATCACCACAAATACTGCCCAGGGCGTCCCCCAGAAAATTCTTCTAACCCGTGGACACTCTTCTGCTATGATGGTCTCTTGTGCCCCCAGGATTCGCCCCCCACCCTACCTCCGCTCACTCACTCTGCTCCTCTTGTCTCCTTTCTCCGCTTCCTCCTCCCTGCTGTCAGATCCATCACATCTGCTGACAGCGAATCGGCAAAGAGAGGGTTAACTGCGCTCAAACCCTGGAAATCCTGCCGAGACTGCAGCAAACCACAAGGAAAGCTGAGATCTGGGGCGCTGTATGCGGGGTCATCAAGTGATCAACCCAAGAGATCCACTATATAGTCATGGAGGGGGAATCTACTGTGTCCCCTGCAAACAGCTCCGCAGATCTCAGCTGCCTGCAGGCGGTACATGTGCTGGTGGGGGGTGCTGTCAGATTGTGGCCGGGGATTTGTCACTTGTCTTTGTACTGTCACAAGAGGTGGTGCAGGTGGAGCGGACCTGATGGTGACATTGTCCTCGCTTCTCCCTCCAGGAAATGGCTACATTGAAGGGAAGGAGCTGGAGAACTTCTTCCAGGAGCTGGAGACTGCAAGGAGAGGAGCCGGAGTGGTAAGAAGCCCTACAGCGACTGGGGGCCCTGGAGTCATCTAATCTTCTGCTCCTGGGAAAACTGGGTACTATATGGCTGCCATTGCAGGCACCCGGCTTTCCCAACTCCAGGTGTGCCCCCTCAGTCATGGGGATCAGGCGCTGCCCTCCCCACACTGTCATCTGACTCTCTCCTGCTCCGTCATTAGGAAGGATCCAGCATCAACATCGGGGAGAAGCTGAAAGAGTTCATGCAGAAGTACGACAAGAACGCAGATGGTCGCATCGAGATGTCCGAGGTGAGTGCTCTGCAGGGGGCGTCCATTATTACCAGGACCACGGCGTGCGGCTCCAGATGGGGCCACCAACAGGGACGGTGAGATCAGAGAAGTGTCGGAGTGTCATCAGGTGTTCACCCAGTGCTGAGTACAGCGGCAGCGCCAGCCTTGTGCCAGTGTGTCAGCTTCTTCTCTGTCTTCTCCTCGCAGTTGGCACAGATTCTTCCAACAGAAGAAAATTTCTTGCTCTGCTTCAGACAACACGCCGGATCCAGCACTGAGTTTATGGAGGTAAGTGACACATCACACTGTACTAACCTGTACACACTCTCCTCTGCTACACCACAATGCACACTTACCTGCACACACTCACCTCTACTATACTACACTACACTCCACCTGTACACACTCCCCTCTGCTACACCACACTGCACCCTTCCCTGCACGCACTCACCTCTGCTATATCACACTGCACTCCCCCAGCACATACTCCCTTCTGCTGCACCGTTCTGTTACCCTCCTCCATGTGGTGAATTAGATAACTGATTTATTACTAATGTTTCAGGCTTGGAGGAAATACGACACAGACAGAAGCGGCTACATCGAAGCCAACGAACTAAAGGTGAGAACATGATGGAAGCAGGCTGGTGGGATGGGAGCCCCTCACTGGTGAGTGCTGTAGGATCATACACCCAGGTAACGTCTCTACTAGATGGATTCTGCCCTAATATAATAATTACCCCATGTCCTGCCATGTAATAACTGCCCCACATTCATATCATTTATCTCATGAAGTTTCTCCTCTGATACTTCCAGGGATTCCTATCTGATCTGCTGAAAAAAGCAAACCGACCATTCGATGAAAAGAAACTCCATGAGTACACCCAGACTATAGTGAGTACACCCAGACTATAGTGAGTACACCCAGACTATAGTGAGTACAACCCAGACTATAGAGGGTACACCCAGACTATAGTGAGTACAACCCAGACTATAGTGAGTACAACCCAGACTATAGTGAGTACAACCCAGACTATAGTGAGTACACCCAGACTATAGTGAGTACACCCAGACTATAGTGAGTACACCCAGACTATAGTGAGTACACCCAGACTATAGTGAGTACACCCAGACTATAGTGAGTACAACCCAGACTATAGTGAGTACAACCCAGACTATAGTGAGTACACCCAGACTATAGAGGGTACACCCAGACTATAGAGGGTACACCCAGACTATAGAGGGTACACCCAGACTATAGTGAGTACAACCCAGACTATAGTGAGTACAACCCAGACTATAGTGAGTACAACCCAGACTATAGTGAGTACACCCAGACTATAGAGGGTACACCTGACTATAGAGGGTACACCCGACTATAGAGGGTACACCCGACTATAGAGGGTACACCCAGACTATAGTGAGTACACCCTACTATAGGAAGTACAATCAGACTATAGTGAGTACACCTAGACTATAGAGGGTACACACAGACTATAGTGAGTACAGCCTTCTATAGAGGGTACACCTAGACTATAGTGGGTACACCCGACCATAGTGGGTACACCCAGACCATAGTGGGTACAACCTGACCATAGTGGGTACAACCTGACCATAGTGAGGACACCCAACTATAGAGGGTACACCCAGACTATAGAGGGTACACCCAGACTATAGTGGGTACACCCAGACTATAGAGGGTACACCCGACTATAGAGGGTACACCCAGACTATAGAGGGTACACCCAGACTATAGAGGGTACACCCAGACTATAGGAAGTACAATCAGACTATAGAGGGTACACCCAGACTATAGTAAGTACACCCAGACTATAGTAAGTACACCCAGACTATAGTGAGTACACCCAACTATAGAGGGTACACCCAGACTATAGTGGGTACACCCAGACTATAGAGGGTACACCCAGACTATAGAGGGTACACCCAGACTATAGAGGGTACACCCAGACTATAGAGGGTACACCCAGACTATAGAGGGTACACCCGACTATAGAGGGTACACCCGACTATAGAGGGTACACCCAGACTATAGAGGGTACACCCGACTATAGAGGGTACACCCGACTATAGAGGGTACACCCGACTATAGAGGGTACACCCGACTATAGTGAGTACACCTGACTATAGGAAGTACAATCAGACTATAGAGGGTACACCCAGACTATAGTAAGTACACCCAGACTATAGTGAGTACACCCAACTATAGAGGGTACACCCAGACTATAGTGAGTACACCCAGACTATAGTGGGTACACCCAGACTATAGAGGGTACACCCAGACTATAGAGGGTACACCCAGACTATAGAGGGTACACCCAGACTATAGAGGGTACACCCGACTATAGAGGGTACACCCGACTATAGAGGGTACACCCAGACTATAGAGGGTACACCCGACTATAGAGGGTACACCCGACTATAGTGAGTACACCCTACTATAGGAAGTACAATCAGACTATAGTGAGTACACCCAGACTATAGAGGGTACACCCCGACTATAGAGGGTACACCCGACTATAGAGGGTACACCCGACTATAGAGGGTACACCCAGACTATAGAGGGTACACCCGACTATAGAGGGTACACCCGACTATAGAGGGTACACCCGACTATAGTGAGTACACCCTACTATAGGAAGTACAATCAGACTATAGAGGGTACACCCAGACTATAGAGGGTACACCCAGACTATAGAGGGTACACCAGACTATAGTAAGTACACCCAGACTATAGTGAGTACACCCTACTATAGGAAGTACAATCAGACTATAGTGAGTACACACAGACTATAGAGGGTACACCCAGACTATAGTGAGTACACCTGACTATAGGAAGTACAATCAGACTATAGAGGGTACACCCAGACTATAGTAAGTACACCCGACTATAGGAAGTACACCCAGACTATAGAGGGTACACCCAGACTATAGAGGGTACACCCGACTATAGAGGGTACACCCGACTATAGAGGGTACACCAGACTATAGTAAGTACACCCAGACTATAGTGAGTACACCCTACTATAGGAAGTACAATCAGACTATAGTGAGTACACCTAGACTATAGAGGGTACACACAGACTATAGTGAGTACAGCCTTCTATAGAGGGTACACCCGACCATAGTGGGTACACCCGACCATAGTGGGTACACCCAGACCATAGTGGGTACAACCTGACCATAGTGAGTACAACCTGACCATAGTGAGTACAACCTGACCATAGTGAGGACACCCAACTATAGAGGGTACACCCAGACTATAGAGGGTACACCCAGACTATAGAGGGTACACCCAGACTATAGAGGGTACACCCAGACTATAGTGGGTACACCCAGACTATAGTGGGTACGCCCAGACTATAGTGAGTATACCCGTTTATAGAGGGTACACCCAGACTATAGTGAGTACACCCGTTTATAGAGGGTACACCCAGACTATTGTGAGTACACCCGACTATAGAGGGTACACCCAGACTATAGTGAGTATACCCGACTATAGAGGGTACACCCAGACCATAGTGAGTACAACCTAACCATAGTGAGGACACCCAACTATAGAGAGTACAACTTGACCATAGTGAGTACACCAGACTATAGAGGGTACCCCCAGACTATAGGGAATACCCCCAGACTATAGAGAGTTCCCCCAGACTATAGAGAGTACAATCAGACCATAGAAAGTACAACTATTACTATAGATAGAACAACCCAGACGATAATTTGACTAGAGAGACTACAACCCAGACTATGGAGAATACACCCAGACTATAGTAAATACAATTTGAGTATAAAGAGTACACCCCAACTGTAGACAATGCAACCCAGACCATAGAGAGTACAACCCAGACCATAGAGAATGCAACCCAGACCATAGAGTGTACACCAAGACTATAGAGAGTATAATCTGACCATAGAGAGTACACCCAGACTATAGAGAGTACAATTTGATCATAGATAGTACAACTCATACTACAGAGAGTACAACCCAGACTATAGTGAACATACCCATATCATAGTGAATACACCCTGACTGTAGAGCGTACAGCCATATTATAGAAAGTACAACTCCAGTACAAAGAGTGACGGTTCGCTATTTATGTATATTGTGCAGCAGAATCTTTGTGGTTGCTTTATCTAATGTGCAGTGTGAGGTTGGCACGTGTATCCTGAGCCTGTGAGCTCACACTCTAATTGTTTGTCTTGCAGCTCCGCATGTTTGACCTAAATGGAGACGGGAAGCTCTGCCTGTCTGAGATGTCCAGGTAACAAGAGGCTGTAATTAGTGTTAAGGCTCCATACTAAGAGCTCCTTCACACCAGCGTATATCGTCCACGTTTTTACAGCCGGCTGATATACGCTACCCATCTGATGCATTGGTTTCCAATGCATCAGTTCAGATGGGCGTATTCCCGATACGTCTAAACGTCTGACTAGCAAAGATAGATGCGCATTCCGGCCAGATGTTTTTATGTCGTCCAGAAAAGATAGTTCTGGAACTATCTTCGTCAGGAATACGGCTGCCGCTGCCATAGACTCCTGTGGAGCCTAAGACAGCTGCCGGAGAAGAGAAGTGGGAAGGAGTTTAGCAGCGTGACTGCTAAACTCCATCCCCCTTCTCTTCCCCTCTCCCCCCCCCCCCCCCCCCCCTTGCCTGCTGTCTGCAATGGGAGGGGATGGGGCGGGGGCTAGTGTGCTAAAGTCCCGCCCCATTCCCCTTGCTGGCAGCTCCCATAGGCTGGAGTGGAGAGAGGGAGGGACTAGTTTTGCTAAGCTCCCACCCCCTCCCCTTGTTGTAAGCCAGCAAGGGGTGTCAGGGAGTGGGTGGGGTAATAGCAGAGCTAAACCAACCCCCATACACCCCCTTCCCTCCCCCCTGCCTCTCGATTACGCAATTTTCGACTGGCCGATAATCGTTGCGCCCGTGTGAATGAAGTCTAAGGCCGCTAATATACGAACGCAACCGGTAGCAGCTAGTGCTCACATTTTCCTGATAATTGCTGGGCGTCAGTTAGTGCTTTTACCCGCTGTTAACACCCATGTAATAGTAGTAATTGTCAGGCTGGACCTGCAGCCCGGCAGTCATCCGGAAAACGTGAGCACTAGCAGCTGCTAGCTCTCGTGTAAAAGCAGCCTAAAGGGCGCCCTCTAGAGATCAGGACTGTTACAATGATAATTGATCTCTTAAAGGAACAGACCGAGTCTCTGTCTGGAGGATGCCCATGTGAGGATTCCTGTGTCATGCTCCACCCCTTTTAACCACTTAAGGACCAGACACTTTTGAGGAATTTTACCCATGTGGTGTTTTTACTGGCCTAATTTTTTTTTTCTTTCAGCTGCCAAAATTATTTTTGCTGCATTTTTTTCCCGTGACATATAGGTCTATTTTATATATCTTTTTTCAGTGACTCTTTTTCTGTTTTTTAGTTTTACTGGGGGTAAAAAGTTTAAAAAAAGGATTTTTAAGATTTACAATTGTTTTTTTTTAATTAGTATATTTACGCTAAAATAAAGTATGGTAAGGAGTTCCTCATTTTGTTTTGGAGGTTTTGACATAAAAAAGACCATGTGATTGACCCAGAGAGGTCTTATATAAAGTCATGGGGGACATAGAAGGAAAAAACATAATTACAAAAATAAATTTAAAAGTTTCAAAATAAAATAAAAATATATACATAAAAAAGAAAATAACCCAAACCGTCGCCGTGTGTGCCGTGTAATCCAAAACTATACATATTATATGTCAAAACATGCAAAACAAAATGAGGAACACACTGTAGCTGGGGCATCCATAGGAACCCCAGTTACAGGGGAAAACCTTTCCTATAGTTGGGAGGAGTATCGTCTCTCCTTAAGGAGACACCTAGAAGGTGAGTCAGGAGACTTATGAGGCCATGCAAGCTCCTCTGGGAAATATATGCAAATAAGGGCGCATTCAGACGACCGTATATCGGCTGGGTATTCACGCCGGCCGATATATGGCGTCTCTCTCTGCAGAGGGAGAAGGCTGGAAGAGCAGGAAGCAGTGCTCAGAGCTCCCGCCCCCTCTCAGCCTCCTCTCCGCCCCTCTGCACTATTTGTAATGAGAGGAGGGGGCGGGGCTAAGTTTCTGGAATTAGCTCCACCCCGCCCAGCCTCTCCTCATTGAAAATAGTGCAGGCAAAACAGCTGTCTGTGGATGGATTCTGGTTTTGTTTTCAATTCCTAATCATTGTTCCAAAGACCTGTATAAAGGGTCAGACATTGGTTTGCAGTCATCCAATAGGTGGCGCTGCAGAGATATTGTTCCATTTTGCTTATTTGCATACATTCTGCTGTAGTGACACCAGTCACTAACAGAGCTGGTCAGGGTCTGCTAGGATCCTGCAGCTCTGCTGTAACAGGGGGACCTGGCGGTCACTTGATTGCCGGGTCGCATAGTGGAAATAATACATCCACTTTCACTTTTTAGTACATAGCGCTCATTGAGCACCATGTACCTAGGAAAGGAAAAGGCAGAAGCTGTTAAAAACGGCTTCCCCCTTCTCCTCTGGGTCCTCAGCTGTGTCTTACAGCCAAGGGCCTGACTTGCTTCAGCTTGATTGCAGGAGCAGAGGCTTTAATACCACGCCATACATCTGCTATCGGCAGGGATTAAAGCGGAGGACCAAGCCCCATATATTTACTGCGCTTGGTCCTCAAGGGGTTAATAATAACGCTGATCGTGCCACATGCTGATGACTATATTCTGTATTCCAGGCTGCTCCCTGTGCAGGAGAACTTCTTACTGAAATTTCAGGTAGGCAGATCCCTTTGTGTTCCATCCGTTCAGGGGATCCCTCTTACAGCGCGGTGCGATTTTGGCTTCTGCTGTTGATGCCATTTGAGAAATCCTCATCACACCTGGGACAGCTGTCATGGCAGCCATATTGGTTGTCACTCTGCTCTCCCAGAGATGTATTCGTGTATAGGGATGGCCTCGCTGCTTGTACTGGAGAATAGTACCTTCCCTGGAATATTGGTCTGCGTTGTCGGAGCTTGTAGATCTCTCCTGTAGGGGGCGATAGTGATGTCTGTGGCCTGAAGCCTGCAGGTGTGGATGTGACGGGTTATTACCTGGACTCAACCGTTGTCCTGTTGTCCCCCAGGGTATGAAGCTCAGCTGCGAGGAGTTCAACGCAATATTTAACTTCTACGATAAGGTAATAGTGATGAGGCTGAGCGAGGTATGGGGCGGGGCCTACTGGAGCATGACCTCTGACCTGTGACTCTGGTTTTAGGACAGAAACGGGTACATTGACGAGCAGGAGCTGGACGCCTTACTGAAGGACTTCTTTGACAAAAACAAGAAGGTAAGTTACTGAGGGGACAGATAATGGGGTGACCTCAGGTAAGATGGGGGTGATGGTGACCTAATAACACAAGGAACTGCTGTGACTGGTGCAGAGGAAGGAAACGGGAGGGGGCAGAGATGTGACCGGCCAAGAACTCTACAAGGAGATGTCAGAACGATGAAGAATCAATGTAACCCCCCCACCCCCGTCACCTTGACTGCCACCTCAACCACCGCCTGTCACTTTGACAACTGCCTGTCACCTGGTCTATTACCTGACAGCTCAGCATCTTCCTGTGACCTTGACCACTGTCTATCACCTCAATCACCACCTGACACCTTGACATATGTCCTACACCTCAACCTCTGCCTGTCCCCTTAACATCTTCTTTCCACCTTGACCTGTGCCTCACACCTCAATCTCTGCTTGTTACATGGTCCACTGCCTGATACTTCAGCATCTTCCTGTCACCGTGACGACCGCCTGTCACTTTGACCACCAACTGTCACTTTGACTTTTGGCTGACACTGCAAGCCACATTGACCTCTGCCCAGCACCCGACCCACTGCCTGACATCTCAACGTATTCCTGTCACCTTGACCACCACTTGCCACCTTGACTGCCACCCGACACCTCATCCGCTGCCGCACACACTTTGATGGCTGTCCGACACATCGACAGCCGTCTATCACCTCGATGGCTGTCCGTCACCTCCGCTCTCCCATGATTCTCTTCTCTTGTTTCAGGAAATGAATATTCAGAGCCTGACCGGCTATCGCCAGAGCATCATGTCGCTGTGTGACGCCGGACGCCTCTACCGCAAGGAGCTGGAAATTGTACTCTGCAATGACTCGACCACCTTGAAGTAACTAGGGGGCCCCACTGCTCACTCTCACTGCACTGCGCTCCTGTATCCTGCCCCACCCCCCACCATTGAGAGACAGGGGAGAGACTACCAGGATGTGAGAGACATCATGGCACAGAGAGATCGGAGCTGTCAGAGGGTCGTATAGAAGAGACAGCAGAGTGAGGGCCGCACCATCTGCCAGGTTCCCCTCACTCTAATTTACCGATCCTATTGCGGTGATAAGCCGGCAGGGACCTCACTTACCCCCTGCCGCAGGCCCTTTCTCTGGCGCCCTCTGGTGTCTAGTCCCAGGCTGTTTCTATGAATAGTTCCCCTCCACACCTCGTACCCTTGGGTCTCCCCCCTGGCTGCTCTCACATAGATACCCGCCGCCCTGGGTTTAGAGGCCTCCTCATTTGGGTTTTCCGCAGAGTGGATCCTGGATTCTCATTTCTTTCTGAGTTTTGCTTGTTTTACCTGTTCTACCAAAGAATGAATAAAATGACCAATCCTGAGTGTGGAGTCTGAGTCTGCAGGTACAGGCGGGGGGAATGGGGGTGTCTGACTACACAGAGGGGCTTCAGAGACCTGAGTGCAGAGTCTGCAGGTACAGGCGGGGGGAATGGGGGTGTCTGACTACACAGAGGGGCTTCAGAGACCTGAATGCAGAGTCTGCAGGTGCAGGCGGGGGGAATGGGGGTGTCTGACTACACAGAGGGGCTTCAGAGACCTGAATGCAGAGTCTGCAGGTGCAGGCGGGGGGAATGGGGGTGTCTGACTACACAGAGGGGCTTCAGAGACCTGAATGCAGAGTCTGCAGGTGCAGGCGGGGGGAATGGGGGTGTCTGACTACACAGAGGGGCTTCAGAGACCTGAATGCAGAGTCTGCAGGTGCAGGCGGGGGGAAAGGGGGTGTCTGACTACACAGAGGGGCTTCAGAGACCTGAGTGCAGAGTCTGCAGGTACAGGCGGGGGGAATGGGGGTGTCTGACTACACAGAGGGGCTTCAGAGACCTGAATGCAGAGTCTGCAGGTGCAGGCGAGGGGAATGGGGGTGTCTGACTACACAGAGGGGCTTCAGAGACCTGAATGCAGAGTCTGCAGGTACAGGCGGGGGAATGGGGGTGTCTGACTACACAGAGGGGCTTCAGAGACCTGAATGCAGAGTCTGCAGGTGCAGGCGAGGGGAATGGGGGTGTCTGACTACACAGAGGGGCTTCAGAGACCTGAGTGCAGAGTCTGCAGATGCAGGCAAGGGGAATGGGGGTGTCTGACTACACAGAGGGACTCCAGAGACCTGAGTGCAGAGTCTGCAGGTGCAGACGGGGGGAATGGGGGTGTCTAACTACACAGAGGGGCTTCAGAGACCTGAGTGCAGAATCTGCAGGGGCAGGAGGGGGGAATGAGGGTGTCTGACTACACAGAGGGGCTTCAGATACCTGAATGCAGAGTCTGCAGGTGCAGACGGGGGGAATGGGGGTGTCTGACCACGTTAAGGGGCTTCAGAGACCTGAGTGCAGAGTCTGCAGGTGCAGGCGGGGGGAATGGGGGTGTCTAACTACACAGAGGGGCTTCAGAGACCTGAGTGCAGAGTCTGCAGGTACAGGCGGGGGGAATGGGGGTGTCTGACTACACAGAGGGGCTTCAGAGACCTGAGTGCAGAGTCTGCAGGTACAGGCGGGGGGAATGGGGGTGTCTAACTACACAGAGGGGCTTCAGAGACCTGAGTGCAGAATCTGCAGGGGCAGGAGGGGGGAACGGGGGTGTCTGACTACATAAGGGGGGCTTCAAAGACCAGGAGGGGGGGCTTCATACACAGGGCACAAACACCACATGAGGCATTAGGTGTGTCCTCATAGGGGAGCCGCAACAGCTCTATGTACAAAGAGAAGAAGAGAGATGACAACCGGATCACCACCAGAAATCGTCCCCCTGTGACACTTAAAGGGCACCTCCCCTCCTAATCATCATCTCACTCATACTCTCCTTATACTACCCTCACACGGGTGAGTCCGGTATTGGGCTGAGTAACCCCCCCCCCCCCCCCCGCAGATGTGAGGCGATTGTCAAGCAAAAACGCCTCGCATCACTTCTCTGAAATTCGGATTGTCTGGCGTTTGTTTCATGCGCATCGGAGGATCCGCAAGGGTTTCCCATGGATTTCAATTGCAGACATCACATCACACGGCGCACAATGTGTTTGACTGTCCCATTGAAAACAACGGCGATGCGTTCCGAGGGAGGCGAAAAAATACAACATATAGCGATTAGTTTTTTTATTATTTATTTTGGTTTTTTTAGAGATAGTATTGAGATAAAACATTTACACCATGTCTTATCCTCCGGTCACATCCAGAGCTGCAGCTACTATACTGCTGTTACACCATGGCCTATCCTCAGGTCACATCCAGAGCTGCAGCTACTATACTGCTGTTACACCATGGTCTATCCTCAGGTCACATCCAGAGCTGCAGCTACTATACTGCTGTTACATCATGTCTTATCCTCCGGTCACATCCAGAGATGTAGCTACTATACTGCTGTTACACCATGGCCTATCCTCAGGTCACATCCAGAGCTGCAGCTACTATACTGCTGTTACATCATGTCTTATCCTCCGGTCACATCCAGAGCTGCAGCTACTATACTGCTGTTACATCATGGCTTATCCTCCAGTCACATTCAGAGCTGCAGCTACTATACTGCTGTAACACCATGGCTTATCCTCCAGTCACATCCAAAGCTGCAGCTACTATACTGCTGTTACACCATGGCCTATCCTCAGGTCACATCCAGAGCTGCAGCTACTATACTGCTGTTACATCATGTCTTATCCTCCGGTCACATCCAGAGATGTAGCTACTATACTGCTGTTACACCATGGCCTATCCTCAGGTCACATCCAGAGCTGCAGCTACTATACTGCTGTTACATCATGTCTTATCCTCCGGTCACATCCAGAGCTGCAGCTACTATACTGCTGTTACATCATGGCTTATCCTCCAGTCACATCCAGAGCTGCAGCTACTATACTGCTGTAACACCATGGCCTATCCTCCGGTCACATCCAGAGCTGCAGTCTGCGTATGAGCAGAGAACGGTAAGGTGCAGTGTGTGTGTGTATGTATGTATATATATATATATATATATATATATATATACACACACAGGACAGAAGTGTCAGATATACAGAGGGGGGGGGTCTTAAAAGTGTGGAAAAGATCATATAAAATGAAAATGGTTGGGCAGCCGGCGACTTGCATAAGAGCTGCGGGGGAGGGAAAAGACCGGCTGGACACCGACATGACGGCCATCTTGGATTCATCTCCTATGGTCATTCATCGTTTTGGTTTCTCAGAGCCAGAATCTTCTTGGAGTCTGGATCTTCGTTGGTCGGCGGCGCTGTGGGCGGCGATGACACGCGGGCCTCGTTCACCGGACATAAGGGCGGTCCCAACACGTTCTGCGTGAGAACGCCGTCACACCGCTGTAATGTAGAGACATCACCGCGTTACCGCGAGAACGGAGAACGTTACGGTAGCCAGAAGCCGCAGTCTGATACACCGACCTCCCACTGCGAAAACTATAGTGAAATCCAAGATGGCGGCATTCAAAATGCGGTCATGTTGGTGAAACGGCTAATATATTGCATCAGCGTCTGCTGAACCGTCCTCATTGTCTACAGCTGTGTCCACACTTCGAGATCCCCGTATAAACGGAATAGCGTCTGCTCGGTCCTGGGTGGTCTTCTGTATTTCTTTATCTCTGTCCTTTCCTCTTCATCCAGCAAGTGGCGCTGTGTCTCCTCTCAGGCCGACGTCTTATATCTGCCGGCTTCTGATATTCATCCTCGTCTCCGGCAGGTGGCGCTGTGTTACCTCTCTGGGAATGCTTCTCTTTTCTCTCCGGCAGGTGGCGCTGTGTCTCCTTTCTGGGTGTACTTCTCCCTCCTCTCCAGCAGGTGGCGCTGTGACTCCTCTCAGGTCGTCCCTCTTTGCCGACTTCTGACATTCGCCCTTGTCTCTGCAGGTGGCGCTGTGTTACCTCTCTGGGAATGCTTCTCTTTTCTCTCCGTCAGGTGGCGCTGTGTATCCTCTCTGGGTGTGCTTCACATTTCTCTCCGGCAGGTGGCGCTGTCTCCTTTCTGGGTGTACTTCTCCCTCCTCTCCAGCAGAAGGCGCTGTGACTACCCTCAGGTCGTCTCCCTTTGCCGGCTTCTAACATTCGTCATCGTCTCTGGCGGGTGGCGCTGTGTAACCTCTCTGGGAATGCTTCTCTTTTCTCCCCGGCAGGTGGCGCTGTGTCTCCTTTCTGGGTGTACTTCTCCCTCCTCTCCAGCAGGTGGCGCTGTGTCACCTCTCAGGTCGTCTCCCTTTACCGGCTTCTGACATTCTTCCTCGTCTCCGGCAGGTGGCGCTGTGTCACCTCTCTGGGTGTGCTTCACTTTTCTCTGCGGCATGTGGCGCTGTGTCACCTCTCTGGGTGTGCTTCACATTTGTCTCCGGCAGGTGGCGCTGTCTCCTTTCTGGGTGTACTTCTCCCTCCTCTCCAGCAGAAGGCGCTGTGACTACCCTCAGGTCGTCTCCCTTTGCCGGCTTCTAACATTCGTCATCGTCTCTGGCGGGTGGCGCTGTGTAACCTCTCTGGGAATGCTTCTCTTTTCTCCCCGGCAGGTGGCGCTGTGTCTCCTTTCTGGGTGTACTTCTCCCTCCTCTCCAGCAGGTGGCGCTGTGTCACCTCTCTGGGAATGCTTCTCTTTTCTCTGCGGCATGTGGCGCTGTGTCACCTCTCTGGGTGTGCTTCACATTTGTCTCCGGCAGGTGGCGCTGTGTCTCCTTTCTGGGTGTACTTATCCCTCCTCTCCAGCAGGTGGCGCTGTTACTCATCTCAGGTCGTCTCCCTTTGCCGGCATCTGACATTCGTCTCGTCTCCGGCAGGTGGCGCTGTGTGTCATCTTTTAAGTGTACTTCCCCCTACAGTCCAGCAGGTGGCGCTGTGACTCCTCTCAGGTCGTCTCCCTTTACCGGCTTCTGACATTCTTCCTCGTCTCCGGCAGGTGGCGCTGTGTCACCTCTCTGGGTGTGCTTCACTTTTCTCTGCGGCATGTGGCGCTGTGTCACCTCTCTGGGTGTGCTTCACATTTGTCTCCGGCAGGTGGCGCTGTGTCTCCTTTCTGGGTGTACTTATCCCTCCTCTCCAGCAGGTGGCGCTGTTACTCATCTCAGGTCGTCTCCCTTTGCCGGCATCTGACATTCGTCTCGTCTCCGGCAGGTGGCGCTGTGTGTCATCTTTTAAGTGTACTTCCCCCTACAGTCCAGCAGGTGGCGCTGTGACTCCTCCAGGTTGTCTCCCTATATCTGCATTCGTCCTCGTCTCCGGCAGGTGGCGCTGTGTCTCTTCTTTGGGAGTGCTTCTCCCTCCGCTCCGGCAGGTGGCGCTGTGACTCCTATCAGGTCGTCTCCCAATATCTGCCGGCCTCTGACATTCGTCCTTCTCTCTCCTCCGGTGTCATGTCTCTGCTGAAGTCCGGTTTCTTGGCGGGGGCCGCCCGCTTCCAGCCCTGTCTGGGGGCGCTGCAGGCCAGATGCAGGTAAGGGCCTACGTGCACTGCTGGGCCGCGGAGCTGACACTCTTTGTCACGTGTTCTCTCTGCTGCAGCTCGGACACTTGGTCTGTCTTGCAGAGCTGACACTCCGTTCCTCTGTGTGGTCTGTTCAGAGGGGCTGTCGATGAGCTGCTGGGCTTCAGAGCTTGCACTCCATGGTGGTGGATGGGCAGCTGCACTATTGGGGGGCCCTGGGTTGGGGGTGTTTGCGGTCATATAATGGTTGGGGAGGTTAGCGTGGCTCTTGCCCTTAGAGCTTGCACTCGCTCTGCTGCCCTCGGGGGTCCTGGGTAATTCGGGGTCGATGAGTCGTTGAGCTTCTGTGATTGTTTTGAGGTGTAGGGGGCGCTGTAACCCCTTCACTGCCAGGCAGGTGGGGGCCGCTCTGGTCTGTAGGCTCGGCCGTGCTGCCGCTCTGAGCGCCTTCTGATGCCACCCCACCCACCTACAGGCAGTGTCGGGTGACAAGGGCGTCTCAAGGTCATGGGGGGTATCGTGGTCCAGGTATGATTATTTTGGGGTGTATCCCATGATCCCAGCTGCCTGTACATGAGGGGTTAATCATTGCTCAACTATGGCGTCTCTTCATCCCGATATGTATGATTGGAGTCTGTAGTCATGAAGGGGTTGAACTTAGTTTCTCATTGGTTGAGGTAAAGGCGGGCCCCCCGGGGCAGGAGACGGGAGGGGGCGGATGAGGAGGATTCGGGCCTTGGGGTGGGGGGGGAGTCGGAGGAGGTGGAGGGCGCCCCTGGGGCGGGAGGAGGTGGAGGGCGCCCCTGGGGCGGGAGGTGGTTTGCGGAGGGCGCCCCTGGGGCGGGAGGTGGTTTGCGGAGGGCGCCCCTGGGGCGGGAGGTGGTTTGCGGAGGGCGCCCCTGGGGCGGGAGGTGGTTTGCGGAGGGCGCCCCTGGGGCGGGAGGTGGTTTGCGGAGGGCGCCCCTGGGGCGGGAGGTGGTTTGCGGAGGGCGCCCCTGGGGCGGGAGGTGGTTTGCGGAGGGCGCCCCTGGGGCGGGAGGTGGTTTGCGGAAGGCGCCCCTGGGGCGGGAGGTGGTTTGCGGAGGGCGCCCCTGGGGCGGGAGGTGGTTTGCGGAGGGCGCCCCTGGGGCGGGAGGTGGTTTGCGGAGGGCGCCCCTGGGGCGGGAGGTGGTTTGCGGAGGGCGCCCCTGGGGCGGGAGGTGGTTTGCGGAGGGCGCCCCTGGGGCGGGAGGTGGTTTGCGGAGGGCGCCCCTGGGGCGGGAGATAACTGAGATTTGTAGGCCCCAGTACAGAAGATGGGCTGGTTGGGTTAGTGGCGGGTCCCCGGGGCAGGAGACTGGGGGCCAGTTGAGGTGGTGGTGGGCACAGAGCCGCCGCAGCTCCAGACAGCCTGCCAGATACCAGCTTGTCTGCACAAGTCCTTACCCTGCCCCGGGTTAGGAGCGGTGGGCCCCCGGGGCAGGGTAAGGACTTGTGCAGACAAGCTGGTATCTGGCAGGCTGTCTGGAGCTGCGGCGGCTCTGTGCCCGCGCCAGGGGCTGTTGGCAGAGACCTCTGTCTGGCACACGGCGCGTCTCCCATTCTTTCACGCAGTCTCCGCCCACATTTACCCCAATTATTTTGCAATCAGCGGCTACATTGAAACGCACCGATGCCGTATCAGAGCCCGTGTGATGTTACCGATGTCGGCTCGTGTGAGGCTGACCGCGGTGCGCTCCTGTCCCAAACTCCTATGAAGCGAGTCGCCGCCTCTTACCATCGTGATGCGTTCAGGTCCAAAATTCTCGTTGATTAACTTCATAATGGATGTATCATTCTACTGTCACAGAGCTCCAACCCCCCTGCAGAGATGGTCATATTTAGTCTACCTGCAGCCACCACTAGGGGGAGCTCTGTACATACAGATTTATGCAGATACCAGTAGGGGGAGCTTCTTGTATGCGGATATATACAGCCACCACTAGAGGGCACCTAGCTGCATAGTGTTACTGAGCTCTCTATATATATTTGTATGTAATGAGCTCCCCCTAGTGGTGGCTGTATGTATATGCATGCAGGTAATATGTCTGAGCAGGGGGTTTGGTGTGTATAAGAACAAAGCTCTGACCTGTATAAAGAAATATATTAACTGTCAGAGAACTTGTAGGGGGCGCCACTGTGCTGCGTCCAACGGTTGACTATACGCCTGGGCTGTTGGGCGTTTGTGTCTCCAATGTTAGGATTGCGGCTTTCTGGCTGACACAGGAAGAAAACAGCGGACAAGTCATCTGTTGTGAGGAGCGGCCGAGGTCACAGTCTGTTTATAGATCACCTTGTGTGTCCCTGACATTCTCCCAGCTGTCACTCGGGGGCTCCGTCATTCCAGACACGACCGCCTGTCCGTTATTACATCCTCATTCAGAGTGACCGTCCGTAGCCGAGGGCGCGGCGGCGGCGACACGGGGAGGAGAACTTTATATACCTTCACGGCGCCAAATCTAACTACATCAATGCGACACCGAGGATGTCAGGAGATGAGTGCGCCGATCCTGTGGGAGGTCAGCGACTGAGTGCTACATGGGGGCTGCAGCAGCACAGAGGATGTCAGGACTGCAGTGTACAAGTCTGCCGAGGTCACATGGTGGCTGCAGCGGGGTCTCCGGCAGCCCAGTGTTTGCACTGACTTTACGGGGATGTAACCTTCTACTTGTCGCCCCGCAGCTCCTGGTGGTCTCACGTAGAGATGGGCCCCCCTGACCCCATCCTGGGGGTGACAGAAGCTTTCAAGAGAGACACCAACGCTAAGAAGATGAACCTGGGTGTCGGGGCGTATCGTGACGACAATGGAAAGCCCTTTGTCCTCAGCAGCGTGCGCAAGGTAAGTGGTGGCTGCCTGTCCTGCATGATGGCAGTCTGCCATCTGCAGAGTCTTAGGTGTAGCAGAGCGGGCACCATCCGGGCGGTGCAGACTGCAGGTATGAGTGCTCCACACATGGTATCTGCCCGCCTGGTGTGGGAGAGCAGCTTGTGGAGGTTGTCCGGCTCCGGTCATTAATGGGTTCTCCAGGGAGAATGCTACAGATGGAGTACCCTCAGGATAGGTCTTCAATAGTTGATCGGCCGGGGTCCGTCACTTGGGACACCGACTGATCAGCTGAGCGGGTGCATGCTGTCAGCGCCGCAATAACACAGGTCAGAGCGGAAGCCTCTGTGCCAACAGAATGCGTCCGCTCCGCTGATCGGTTGGGGTTCCGAGTGACGGACCCCGGCCAATCAACTATTGAAGACCTATCCTGAGGGTACAGCATCAGTAGCATTCTCCCTGGAGAACCCCTTTAATTGACACTTTTGCGTCCGCCTGCTGACCGTTGATCTGAGGGACTTCTGGGCCGTCGTCATCGGAGGACTTCAAAAGGAACGGTTGCAGGGAATGAGTTGTGTTCTGCCATCTTTGTGTAGGGTCCGTCAGCGGTCACCCATTGGGGGTCCGTCAGCGGTCACCCATTGGGGGTCCGTCAGCGGTCACCCATTGGGGGTCCGTCAGCGGTCACCCATTGGGGGTCCGTCAGCGGTCACCCATTGGGGGTCCGTCAGCGGTCACCCATTGGGGGTCCGTCAGCGGTCACCCATTGGGGGTCCGTCAGCGGTCACCCATTGGGGGTCCGTCAGCGGTCACCCATTGGGGGTCCGTCAGCGGTCACCCATTGGGGGTCCGTCAGCGGTCACCCATTGGGGGTCCGTCAGCGGTCACCCATTGGGGGTCCGTCAGCGGTCACCCATTGGGGGTCCGTCAGCGGTCACCCATTGGGGGTCCGTCAGCGGTCACCCATTGGGGGTCCGTCAGCGGTCACCCATTGGGGTCTGTGGTCACAGCCGGCGTCTGGAGGCTGATCGGCTCTGCGGTTCCACATTGCGGTGTCCTTGTGCTGCGGTGTTTTCCTGGGCTCTTCAGCGTGCGGTTTGCACCGGGCCGGTTGGTATTTCTTGCTCAGCGAGCGATTGCCTGCTTTTTCTGACGTGGCACAGCAGTGTGGTGGTGGTGGGGGGGGGGGGTGTTGCAGCGTGCGCTCCTGCGTCTGCTCGCTGATGTAGCAGAGTTGGCTGACTGCACACGTGCTCTGTGTGTGACATGCTCATGTGATGCCCTGGACTGACCCGGCTTCACAGCGGTACATGGGGGAGGGGGTGTCAGTGCCCCTTGGAGTGGTCGCCCCTTGCAGGGCGGGGGCACTAGTGACGCTTTAGAGCTGATTTTCTACTTTGGTCCTTTGTTATTTGCCAATCATACTGTTTGCTCTTTGATCTCCGGCTGGAAAACAAACACAAAGTGACCTGGAATCGCTGCCCTAATCTTCAGGGTTGGCATGTGACTGGGCGCCATGCTCTTATCTTTAACCCCTTAATGACTGTTCATACATTTTGGCGGTGGCCATGAAGGTTTATTCTGTAGTGCCGTCAGGATGGCGCTGCATCAGAAGCCCCGGCGCAGGTCTCTCGTGCCGTTGGAGCCGGTGCGCGGTTGACAGCTGAGCACTTACTCTAACATCGGGTGATGGGAACGGAAAAAGTTTTGATCCCCAGTGTTTAACCCTTTACACACCGTGGTCAGTTGAACTGCGGCATGTAGAAGGCAGACAGTGGGAAGGGGTTTTCTCTGTCACTCATCAGACCCCCACGATGTGATCATGGGGTCCCGATGGGTTGCTGTGGCACCTGGAGGCTCGCTGGCAGACCCGGAGGCCTAGCAGGTTCAACCTCTGGTTAACCTCATAGTTGTTCTAATGCTGATGTGTAATATTAGAAGAATAAGATACAGATAATCACCCAGAGAAAAGTTAGTGTGTTTAACCCTCGCAGTGACAAAAAACAAAATACAAAAAAAGGCGGAAAAAACTATTTGCCATCTTGCCTTGCAAAAAAAAAATCATAAGGTGGCAAAAATGTCGCATGGATCAACAAACAGTACAACTCCTCCCGCAAAAAAAAAAGTTTGCATAACACCGTTGACAAAAGAAAAAATGTTAAAGGTCCGACCGCAGCGATTTAAAAACAAAAAACTTTTCACTTGTACTGCAAAAAAACAAGGAATGATCGCCAGTCGCCGTGCTTTGCCGATCGGCGCCCGATCATCGCTTAGTGTAAAACGTCCCTTACTCACGAATGTTTAAGGGGATGTTGTGCCGGAATCTACAGCAATGCTCACCAATGCCTCAGGTTGTTGCACGCGGTACAAGCCGCCTCGGATGTGGGATCAATAATCCAAACCTCTGACAACTGACTTCATAAATGGCGCATGTGTAATGGCGGCATCAGGCGCAGTACATCATTTTGAAGGCGGTATGTTTTTCCGCGCCGGCAGCCATGCTGGATTCATCAGTTACCATTTTTGTCTTGACTTAGACGGACAAAGAAGGAGGAAAATATATAGAAAAGCCTCCGGGACTCGGAGTCATCTTGACCATCAGACCGCGAGGTCTTAAGTAACCGTATTTATCACGGTTCACCTCTGCGCCTTTCTCAAGCATAAAAACAAAATCC
Organism: Eleutherodactylus coqui; assembly: GCA_035609135.1. NCBI lineage: Eukaryota > Metazoa > Chordata > Amphibia > Anura > Eleutherodactylidae > Eleutherodactylus > Eleutherodactylus coqui. The sequence goes on from CM069415.1 coordinate 5,725,117, forward strand.
CCGGTGCGCACTTCTATAGGCACAATGATAATTCGCGCTCCGGACGCAGAGCTGGTCGGCATGACGTCACAATGATGGTTGGACGTGAGTCACATGATCAGCCTGCGCGGAGCGCTACGTGCGCCCCATTACCCATGTTCATTCATAAAGAAGGGTGTAAAGGAAACTCCTTCATGGCTTCCTGATGATTTGTTCTCCTCCCCTCTGACAGATCAGATCCGCGGGGGATTATTATTATTATTATTATTAACACTCGGTCCGTAGTGAAATTCATTAAAACACTAATAAATATATTCATTTAAAGCCCCCTTGATTTTGTACATAAATAGTGTGAAATCCACTCTAAAGGTTCTAATGATCCGTATATAAACTATATAACGCCGGCTGATATCACATGTAGATACATTAAATCTAGTGACTGGTTTATATCTAAGAAAAAAAAATGGCCCAAATCGGTGCCGACCCGTTCTTGCTGCTCGGTGCCGAGTCGATGGATCCAATCCATGTCTTTAATGACTCGTAGATCTGGTGGGGATGGAGTCTAATGGCTTGTAGACCTTTTGTCTGACAGGTATGGATTAATGTCTGTGATACTTGTTTCTTATGTTTTGCGCTTCTCACCCAAAGAGCATTTTTATAAAGGTGGCAATGCCAGACCAGAAATTGTTGACTGGTGGGCAAATCAAATGCCAAAAGTTTGCCCCAGGTTGGTGACATCTATGGCATGAGTTTGAGGGGATGTTGCCCATTTTGTGAGGTAAGCTTGGTGAATTCTGTAAAGTTGGATCAGTTTATTAGCAGGAGAAACGGCCAGGTGGGATTCCGTGATGTCGGTCCAGCCTTCAGTTGGGAGGGATGGAGAGGGTCCAAATTTGGATATGAGTGGAGGTGGGGGGGGATTGGGTGGTCAGCGCGTGTCTGAGTTGAAAAATTTGCATAATTGAAGGTGTGGGGATTGTAATGAATCGCACAGCTGAGTGAATGTAGGGCGTATGCCGTCTGTATCCGGAGAGCATTTTTAGTTCGCCCGACATATCTTTTGCCACGAGGGCATGCCAGTAGATGCATCACAAATCTGGAAGCACAATTTAATCTTTGTTTGATCTTTATGGTTTCTTCTTTATTTTCTTCCTTAGACGGAGGCGCAGTTGGCAGCCAAGCACCTGGATAAAGAATACCTCCCCATTGGTGGACTGGCAGAATTTGCCCGGGCATCGGCTCAGCTGGCACTGGGTGACGACTCTGAGGTCATCAAGAGCGGACGGGTGAGTGTGCGGTAGATATGAGAAGCGTACAGATGGCGTCTCCTTGTCCTGAGATTCTCCCCTCTGTCTCCTCGCAGTACATCACCGTACAGACCATCTCCGGTACGGGATCCCTGCGGATCGGCGCTAACTTCCTGGTGAGTTCACTGAGGCTGGAGGCGGCGCTGTCTGCTGTGTAACACTGACCGGAGACCTCATGGAGTTACAGAAAGGCTGGGGTAGTAGTGTGTCCAGGTGACTGCTGCCACCATGTGTTGGGTATGGGTACTGCAGGCTTTATTAGCACACTATCCATTAAAGCTGCCCAGTAAAATGTCACCGTCCATGCAGAATGTATAGATGTACCAGGTGACCTCCTGGGGTGCATCCAGTCCATCGCCCTGTCTGTCCATGACCTTCTAAGACTGCTTATACAAGGGACAGGAGAGGATGCGGGAGGTTCTCGGACTACAGAATCGCACTTTCTAGGGGAGTCTGAGACGGACATTATACAGCAATATGGGACTGGAACAAACTGCAGGAGGGCACCGGGTATGCTCTCTCTCCGTCCTGTGTGTATGGTGGAGGTGGCTTTAACCCCTTAGTGACATGGCCTAGTTTGGTCCTAAGACTATAACTATCTTTTGGGCTTTTCATATCTTCACTTTTCAAAAGCCATACACTTCTGTCTTTTTGTTTTTGTTTCTACAGCGTTTGCCATGCAGGATGAAAACTGTGTTCAATTTATTGCACAGATTGTTACGGATGCGGCTATGCCAAACATTGTTTAAAGTTTAGGAAAAAAGGCAAAAAAATGCACAAAGAAACATAAGGCATAAAACCTATTTTGTTTCCCCCACCCACATTAACATTCTTTGTCTCTGTAGGGGACTTGAACCTGCGATGCTGTGTTCTGATAATATATTGCAGTACTTCTGGACTGCAATGTATTTTCGATAATCACAGCGATCATGAACTATGGCAGATCCAGATGCCAATGTTTGGCCTCTGGCTGCCATGGCAACCCATTGTCCCTCCATGATTGCATAGCAGCGGGCTGATGTCACAGAGGGAGCGTCGTCCCTCTTTGAACACTTACATTCACTTATCAATATTGATCATGGCAGGCAAGGGATTAACAAGAGGCCCGCCGTCTCCCGCTATGGATGGCACGGGCTCACAGGTCGGATGTTTCTTGATGTTCCTAAATCAAGTAGGAGCTTCCATCGCAGAGTTTGTAAAATAGTGCAGTTCTAGTTCATTGGATTCCAGTGCATCAGATCACACAGGCGTAAAAGCACCCGGCCAGCAAATATAGCGCCAGGCAGCAAAGATAGTCCTGGAACTATCTTTGTGCCCGAAATACGTCGGCCGCTGCATAGGCTCCTGTGGCAGCCAATGACAGCAGCTAGAGTAGGGAGGTGGGAGGGAGTTTAGCAGTGTGACTGCTAAACTCTCTCCTCCTCTCCGGCTGTTTGCAATAGGAGGGGGCAGAGCTAAGATCCACCCCTCCCATTGCTTGCTGCAGGGGAGGGGCAGGTGCTTGGCTCCATCCTTGTCCCGCCCACTCACATTGCAAACAGCCAGAGAGGAGGTGAGCCAGGGAGGGAAGGGGAGACAACGGCATTGCGGTCTCTGTGTATATGCGCCGTGCCCGTGCCGTCTGACAGGTGCACAAACATTAGATTTGTGCGCCCGTCCACACGTTTTTACAGCATCGGTGGGGGCACGTAAAAGATGCTTACGCTCGTGGGAAAGAGCCCTCAGTCTTATGTACCCCAAATGGTACCAATAAAAACTACAGTTCATCAGACACAAGTATCCCTCGCAGAGCTTCGCTACAGAAAAATACTTAGAACTTTGTTTTTTCTTTGAATTTCTGCATTCAATTAAAAAAAAAAAACTTTTTGAAAAAACCTAAATATTTATAATTCCAAAATATATATTGTCATTTATACTATATAAGAAAGGCAGAATTGTTTTGGAGGGCAGGGAGAAAAATCATCGCGTTCTACAATACATTCTATGTACCCACAGATGGTACCAATAAAAGCTGCCGCTGGCCACACACGAGCCCTATACGGCCCGGGCGATGGGGAAATTCGCTATGGCTTTTGAAAAAGGGAGATTAAAATCCCCAAAAAGTTGTTGCATTTTTAGTTCCAAAATGGGTCGTGTCACTAAGGGGTTAAAGTGGCAACGATGGAGGAAAGTCACTTTTTTTTTTTTTTTTTTTTGACACAAGAATTGACTCTTAAACACTGCAGTTTTGGTGCTTTTATAAACTTCCTCTAAAGTATATTAGAAAGTTGTAGAATGGAAACTCCCCTAATGGCGGTGTGTGAGGTGGCGGCCCGTGTGTGAGCGGACGTCGGGATGGTGAATGTGTTAGACGGTCCGTATCTGAACCAATCTCAGACTGGGAAATGTTGGGAGATGGGAAATTTTCTTTCTAGGGTAGTAGATGGGAATTGGGCCAAATCTGATAAAACGGCGCGGCGAGGGAAAATGGCGCTGGCGTCGCCTCACATTCTTCCGCCTGCAGCATTGATCTGTAGTCGGCAACAAGGCTTGTGATCTACCAGTATACGGAGGAAACGTACAGGAATTGGGGCTTTTCTGGGTCCTAGATGACTTCTCAGGACATTGGTTGCAGAAATTTGTGCAGACACGTGAGCTGACGCTCTAATCCCTTATGTTATATAACTATTATATATGATTTCATGCAGCAAAGATTCTACAAGTTCAGCCGTGACGTGTATCTCCCAAAGCCGTCGTGGGGGAACCACACCCCGATATTCCGGGATGCTGGGTTGGAGGTGAAAGGATACCGGTACTACGACCCCAAGACATGTGGATTTGATTTCGCTGGTGCTCTGGATGATATATCGGTGGGTGACCCGCTGGATCGCGCTCCCATAATCGCCCTATAAATGTTTAGTCGTTAATCTAGTTCTGTGTCTTTGTAGAAAATCCCAGAGCAGAGCATCATCCTGCTCCACGCCTGCGCCCACAATCCCACCGGCGTGGACCCCAGGAAGGAGCAATGGAAGGAGTTGGCTGCTGTGGTCAAGGTGCGGCCCTCTGGACGTTGTGCTTGCTGTGATCTTCTTCTGTTCTTGTCCGCATGTAATGAATGATAATTCTGTATTTCATTCTAGAGTCGCTGCCTCTTTCCGTTTTTCGACATGGCTTACCAAGGTTTTGCCAGTGGAGACATTGACAGAGATGCCTGGGCAGTGCGTCACTTTATCCAAGAAGGTCTCAATGTTGCGGTATCCCAGTCATACGCAAAGAACATGGGGATGTATGGTGAGGACCATGTCAGCAGCACGGTGAGCTGGTCTGTGTCTGAGTCTCCACTTGTGACCAATCTGCGTCCTCTGCTCCAGGTGAACGTGTCGGGGCCTTCACCATGGTCTGCAGCGATGCGGATGAAGCTAAGAGAGTGGAGTCTCAGTTGAAGATCCTTATTCGTCCCATGTACTCTAACCCACCACTCAATGGAGCCAGAATAGCAGCCACCATCTTGACCCAGCCTGAACTCCGTAGCGAATGGTAACTGGTTAACGTGGAGTTTGAGACCCCCGATTCTTTGAGCTTGTTATATAACATCACCCTCTCCCTGTAGGCTGCAGGAGGTGAAGGGTATGGCCAACCGAATTATCAGCATGCGAGAGCAGTTGGTGTCCAACCTGAAGAAGGAAGGTTCCATCCACAGTTGGCAGCACATCAGTGACCAGATCGGCATGTTCTGCTTCACCGGCCTGAAGCCTGAGCAGGTGAGGAAGGAGGGAGGGACGGTGGGGGGCTGGAAAATTAGCATTTAAACTGCGTGTCGCTGTACTGCATGTATTTTCAAAGGGTGTGTGTGTGTCAGTGTCATAGGGAGCTTAAACCCTATTGACTTGCATTGGGGTGTTCAAACTTTTTTTTTTATTTGACACTTTCCTACTGTAACTGGGGCATCCATAGGAGCCCCAGTTACAGGGGAAAACAACCCCTGTAGTGACATTAGATACTGGCAGAGCTGGTCAGGGTCTAGTATGACCCTGCAGCTCTGATGTAGCAGGGAATCCCGGCGGTCGCGTGACTGCCGCCTCCCATAGTGGAAGATACACTTTCACTTTCTAGTACACAGTGCTCATTGAGCGCTCTATACTCAGGGAAGGAAAAGGCAGAAAGTGTTAACCCTTCTCTTCCAGGTTGACAGCTAATAACCCGTTCTGCCTCTGATTGATTTGCAGAGCAGGAGGCTTAAATCCCTGCTGTAATTTTACATACGGCTGGGCTTTAAGCCCAGGACCAGCTGCCGTATATTTACTGTACCTGGTCCTAAATGGGTTAAAAAGCCACATCATTAAAAGGTGAATGATGATTTCCATTTACTTGACAGCAAGCAGATGTGTAGAAACACAAACCACATTGGAGGGTTGCGATTAACCATTGCATAGTTAGGATTCTGTGTTTTTAACATTAATTTTGTGTTCATCCGTATTCTCTTCCATTCGCCAGGTGGAACGTATCATCAAGGAGTTCTCCATCTACATGACCAAAGATGGCCGCATCTCTGTTGCTGGTGTCACATCTGGAAATGTTGGGTATCTCGCTCACGCCATCCACCAGGTCACAAAATGAGGGGGACAGGATCTCCTCCAGCCGTGTGATCTCGCCCTGACCGATGTACAGAGAACTCTCCATCCCGCGTCCCTGTGTTTCCTTTAGCACCTTCTTAGAGATGTCACAGGCCCTCGCTGTTTATAGTCTTACCCCTCCATGAGCGGCGTTATGTCTAATTCTGCAGGCGAGGCGGACCACCACAGCTGTCTGCTGCAGGCCTGTATGCGGAGGGCCCATCCTGGACCTCGTTTTTCCTCATCATTTAGAGTGTCGGGGCTGAAATCTGGGGGCGGAGGGAACCGTCAAGCTATGAATGTATGGCTTTCAATAAACTCCATCTGGCAGCGCCTGTGTTCTCCTTTTTGTAGTTGCAACTGACTGGTCCAAGACTTACTGCAATTTTCGGGATGCTGGGAGTGATTGTCCGGGTGGGCCGTTCTCATTCTAGTGCATCATTTCAGAAGTATGTCCAAGTCTGAGTGTCCAGTCGCTCTCACGGAGGCTCCGATCCTGCGGCCTCCTGGATGTATATAGTCTCAGAGCTCTTGCTTGTACAGACACCATCATCCACTTCTCTGCCGGCTCTACACTGGTGATAACCTCCGCTCGCCGTCCATGTTTGGGTGGAGATGGGGTCGGGCGATACAGCCTAGAAGTAAATGCGGTTTTTGGAAATTCTCTGGACAAATCTCCAATTTTATCGTTATTTTTTTTGCTAAGCCTCAGGTGTGTTTGCAATCCCAGATGTTACCTGCCTGCTTCAGGTCGTGGGTTTATCCCCCTTGACTATTTAGGGTGTGCACATATGCCCTGTGGCATTGGGGATTGTATGAAGCGGGTTCGAGCTGATTCTGCTTCTCACATGATGCGTACCAGATATCTTTGACAGTTGTGATCTGCACTCGGGCCGACCGCTGCTGTTAACTCTTTAAATGCCATTGTCAATTCTGATGGCAGCATTTACTGCACTGATCTGAGTTCAGGGGCCCCAACTGGCTCCCTGCAATGAGACTGCAAAGTGCCATTTAGTTGTCATGGCAATTTGTACCGTTGTAATCATGCTGACCCATTAAATAAAGTTATATCGTTTTTGGTGCAGTGTGTCGTAAAAAAAATATTGATCTGAAAATGGCAAAACTGCAGGTTTGTTCCCCCCCCCCCCCCCATAATTCACACCGCTTAGAAGGTTTTTACGTTTTGCAGTACATCATGGTACATAAAATACCGCTCATCGCGCAAGAAAACAGACTCTCTGACCGCTACGTAAACAAAAAATAAGATTAAAATTACCGTAAAATCTTTTTTGTCTTGTTCATTGAGAAACCTAGCCTAGAACAATGGGGTACAGCTGCTGCTACTAGCAGGGGGACACTACAGCGCTTCCTACCAGCCTTACCCCTTCCTCGGGCACCAAGCTAACCAAGTTATGTAAGCAGTAGGATAGAAACAGGTGAAAGGGAAGCAATGTAACAGCTTAGCCCCATGTGCAACTCCAGGGGGCGCTCCAACAAACGTGAACATGGGAGAATGTTTAAATGCTTTGGGTGGGTGCTGTGTCCCCTACTGAACAAGACGAGGGGTTTTGTGTAAAATCTTGCCGTGTCTGTTGTATTGGGGCGAACAGCCTCGGCTCATGGGGTGGTCTAGGGCAGCCCCTCCGGAGTCGAGAAGATCAAGATGCATGTGGTCAGTTTATGGCCATCTACAAAACTCTTCAACCGAGAGAGGAGTCCGATGGTGCAAAGGCGTGCATCCTGTAAAACTAAGAAAAGGTGTGCGGCGGCGGCCTCGCCCACTGCTGGCCTGATTCATCGTGAGATGGATGGATGGATGGATGGGGAGGCTGCCAGGCTACAGGGAATCTGTGCCCCTGAAGGAAGACTTTTGGGAGAGGCATATTCTCGTGGCTCAAATCAAGTTCAGATTATGGAGAACGGATTCTCTTAGATGAATGGCAGAGGGACAAAGCGAAGCCAAGACCGTCCTTATTATTATAGAAAGCCGACACCACCTTAGGTAAAAGGGAGGGATGGCCCGTAAGACCACCTTGTCCTGATGGAAGACAGTGAGCGGAGGTTTGGTTGAAAAATGCGCATGGTAGTGATAGCAACCAGAAAGGCGACCTTACTAGACAACGGACCAGCTGGGATGCTGCGCATCGTCCCGAAGGGGTGAGTCTGCAGGGTCTCCAGTACCAGATTAAGGTCCCGTAGTGGAACAGAATGGAAGTAGTGGCATGAGCGACTCCCTGAAGAAAAGTACTAGCGGCTGACAAAAAAGAATGGACAACACCAATATCTGCCCCTCTCAAAGAAATAAGGCGCAAACCCCCATCCAACCCGTCTTGGAGAAAAAAAATGGAAGACGGGATAGTGAAAAATGCATAAGACGGAAGTCGCGGTGTTCACGCCAGAAGAAAAACCTCTTTCAAACACAATGATAAATTTGGGAAGAGGAAGACAATCTGATTGGAAAGAGTTGAAGGGTGAAGCATCAGCCATAGGCGGCCTGCAGCCGGCCGGGTCGGATCCCGGGCAGAGAGGGGCGAGGAGTGAAAACTCCAGCCGCCCTGCTGCAAGCCAACGACAATCACTCCTGTGCAGCAGCACGAGAACGAGTGTGCGGCGACGAGGGTCGAGCATCGTTTGACCGACAGTCGTCCTGTGTAAATGGGGCTTTACTTACAATTCCTGTCAGGCTGTCGCCTACGGAGGAGAGATTAGAAGTCTGTTCTTCATCTAGGTCGGAGTCCAAATGAGACTCAAAGTTCACCTTCAGTGGAACTTTTGTCTCTGGAAGTGGTTGAGAGGATACTGATGCTGAAAGGATGCCACGAGCGTGAAGGGTCGGGTGTGGCAAAATTATCATCGTTGGACACACTTGAAGATGAGTAAGGAGCCCCTTTATTGACCACCCCTTCAGGGAGTAGCTGTGGCGGTTCTGGGATCACGTTCTTTCTAGATGTCTGGTGCAGGTCTTGTCTGTCCCTGTGTCTTCTGGCTCTGTGGGTAATTAGTCAGGGCTATTTAGCTTGGCTTGGGTGTGGTTTATTTTCAGTCTTCCACTGGCTGTGTTCCCCTGTTTACCGGAGTCTATGCTAAATTAAGTACAGCTGTTTATATGTGTTGCACCTTGTTTGCTGTGGTATTCTCTTATCCCATATAGGGTCCGCTAGTAGCCTAGGTACGTGGTCAGGTTCACCCTTCTCAGGGTGGATTACCTGTGTATAGGCAGGTTCCTTCCCTGGGAAAGTTCATTAGGGATAGCATTTCGCTAGGTGCGGTTGTGTTTATTATTTACCACTGTTGGTTGTACATTTCAGGTATCATTGCAGGTTACGGATCCAGAGTGTCCTGTTTAGACGCGACAGCTGCATTTTATACAAACTTTGACACGCTAAAAGTATTGATCAGTGGGGGTCCTGCTGATCGCTAGAATGAGGGGGCACCAACATTCACCCGTGTGTCTTTGCGGCTTTTTGGCTCTTTATGGCGGCTAAAGACAACCTCATAGAGGTCTATAGAAAGCGCTATATACCCCTGCCAGAAGAAGCTGGAAATAAGCAGAGACAGCCAAGGGGGCACAGAGCTTGGATGAATGCTGCTGCCCCCTCGTTCTAGCAGCAGGACCACCAATGATCAATACTTTTGACATGTCTCAAAAGCTAGTTGAAAGGGCCGCTATTATTTTAAGGCCCTTTTCCACAGGCCAATACTCATAACCAATTACAATGGTCTGCATCAAAATCTTCCCATTAACAAAAGTATCATTTCTTATGTATTTCGTGGGGAAGTGTGAATAAAACTCAGGGATCCACATTCCCTCCGGCACCCACCGGTTTAGAAAAATAACTTTTTCCAGTAATATCAAATATACAAAAAATTGCTTCCAAGCAAAATATAAAACTTTTTGTGAGTTTTCCTTTTACTATATTTCAGAATGTTAAGATATTAGGTGCGTTCTTACTTTATGCCTGTGAATGTTTATATTATAATATTTTCTGAAGTGTAATGTTCCTATACAGAGTCGAGTCACATAATTATGGCCACCTCCTAATGTCGGCGCCGGCAGCTCATAGCCCATGAAAGAAGTGATGTGTCGTGGACTGCTTGGTGGGTATATAAGAGGTGCGATGGGCTATCTGCTCACTTATTACTCGTTGTTATCGGTACAAGGAGAATTTATCAGAGTTGCAAAAAGGGATGATTATTGGCTTTCGGGCGGCGGGATTTCTCAAATGACGCAGTTTGTGAACTGTTCGTATGCTGCTATTGTGAAAGTGTGTCATTGGGAATAACAGGTGGAAGCTGCGGAGCACTACGTGCCATTGATGCGAGAGGTAAACGTCAGCGACGAAGGTGCGCAAGGGGTGACCGATAAGCAACAGTGGAGCAGCTCACCATGAAAATGAACCAGGCGGCTACCAATCAGGTGTTAAGAACAGAACTTCAGCCAACCCTGTTGCATATGGGGTTCCTAAGCAGATGGATGGTCACTGCCCCCATGCTAACAAAAGGTGCATTGGAAGAAAAGGCTTTAATTTTCATGGTAGTATCGGAATTGGACCACTGTTTATTGGCAACGGGTTGCTTTCTCTTATGACTCACATTTTCTGCATCATTGAATGGATGGACATTGGCTTGTGAGGCGAGAAACAGAGATCAAACACCCCACAACCATTGCTGGAAGAACACAAGCTGTTGGCGGCCGTGGCACGGTCTGGAGAATTTTTTCGGGGCATCTCTGGGCCGCTCATCCATGTGAATGGAACTCTGAGCCGATTTGGTTCTGTACCCATCACTGCAGTTCACGTACACTCATACATGCCGTCTTCCCTGGGGCAGATGGGATCTTCCATGAAGACAGTGTGACATGTCACATGGCTAGAAATGTCTGACAAAGTTTAGAAGAGCATGACCAAGGTTTCAAAGTACTCTCCTGACCCCCTAGTTTCTCAGATTGGAGCCCAATTGAGCATCTGTGAGACCACCTCCATTGTTGTGTCCGCTCTATGGATCCTCCCTATGCACCGTCCAGGAAATGTTAGATGCACTGCAGTCAGCATAATTCCAGATTGCAGAGACAACCTACCAGCACCCTACTGAGTCCCTCCCAGCCCATCTAGCTGATGTCTGTGCAGCACACGGCAGTTACTCTGGATATTAGCTGGTGTGTCACGTCTACTTTATCCAGGAACTACAGAACTGCAAACAGTACTCACGGACAGACATAAACCAACGACTACCAAACACCCAAAACACTCACCTTGCATACCTGCATGCATAAACAGATGGAATAGATACAGTATGAGGTATTAGTTCGTATTTTGGCCAAGATACTTAGGCCCATGAGCCCGCCGACAAGGGTCCTCATCTGGGGGGTTCCTACTCTCGCAAAACAACTTCCACAGGAAACCTGCCTGCATGCAGGGCGATCATCCCAATAGGGACGGCCCTACGCTGGAACCTACGGACCTAACTTGCCCAGGATGGAAAACGCTCCAAAGCAGGACAGGACGCAGCTCACAGCAACACATTAGGAATTGCATGCAATACAGAGCAGGACTGTTCATACCTCATGTCCGGACACCTGCGCAGACCCACAGAACACATCACAGTTCACACACACAACACATCATGCATGAAAGCAAAACCCAAGGGTGTAGGAATAACAGCATCCTCTAGCCAGAGGGGCTGGTATATATGTGCAGTAGGATTGGCAGGTGGGAGAACTCCACACCCAGCCAGTTCAATCATCCCACACCTGTGAAGGTGTGCTCCTAGAAACCAGTAGAACCAGTCCCAGCAGCACAACCTAACATGGTGGTCATAATAGTGTGACTCAACTCTGTATTTGGGTGAAAAACTAAGTTCTGAATTGTAACACGTTAACATGAATCTTTTTTTTTCTATAAAGTATTGGAATAGAGCGACTTCTAAGCTTTAATTTAATGTATTGGAAGCTAAACTTTTGCCAACCAAAGCCAAAAAATAGTAAAAGAAGCTCAACTATATAATCAATATCAATAGCGGAAGAGCATCTTCATACCAGACATGAGGTCGTACGATGTCCCTCAAAACTCATTTCCTCCGTGCACATTTGGATTTCTTCCTAGCTAACCCGGATCTGTCTCAGACGAGCATAGAGAGATCCATCAGGATATCGCCAAGTGGGAAAACGTTCCAGTGGTGAATGCAGTGAGGAGACGCCGCAGACCGCTGTTGGGTGATTAATGGGAAGCTATTGCCGAAGGATAGAAGAGATGGAAAATGACTGAGTTGTTTATTGTCCTGAATGTTATTTAAAAAACTAGATTTTGTAAGAACTTACCGTAAAATCTCTTTCTCGTCTTGTTCATTGGGGGACACAGCAAAGACCTTGGGTATAGCTTCTGCCACCGCCGTCCGAGTACTATGAGCCATAACCCGGCCTGAGAATATAACTGCCTGGCACTGTAACCTTGTAGTGCCGCGAGGCAGAGCCAGTGCAAGGAATCCCCCCGGATATGCCGAGATTACCAGCAGCGCGCCAGCGCGACTGAAGAATGCTGCCTGAAAGAGGTACTCTTGTGTAGTCAGACTGCGCCCACTTGCCGCCGGAGCATTCCTTGGCACGAGGCACTACCGAGAAGGGTGCCCACCCGATACTTCACTGATGTGGATCCCCACACCAACGGCAGCAGGGGAATATATGACAGGTCGATAACGACCGTCTCCTGATGAAAAACTTCGGTACAAAGTCAGCATCCAAAACAACGCTGTAGAGTCATCAGCGTCAAAACTTCAGGGAGTTGCGTGCCTTCCCACATTCGACCTAGTTGTATGTCAGCTTCCATATAACTCCAATTTGTCAATATCACCTTCCCAGTCCTGCTGCGAGGAAGGAAGTGGGACGATTCCGGACGCCAATGCAGAAGAAAACTCTTTGTGATCCATAACCGCTTCTGGTCGGAGTCCCGTGTTGATCATCGCTGAAAAAAACTTGCGACGGAAGGTTCCTGGTTACCCTTTGACTATCTTGAAGGAGTCATCTTTGCAGCTGACTACCACCAGAATGTGGGGGATCTAGGCCCCAGGACCGAACTCTGGTCCCAGGTCGCATAGCTGAAGCGCAGCATGGCTCTAATGCTGCGTATCCCTACGGCCCATCCATGAAACCACTAGGCACAAGAAGTTGGCAGCACAGCAAGGGCACACCGGTACGGGAATCTCGCTGGTCCCTTTTGAGGTAACCTCAGTAGTAGAAAGGGACGACCCCCAAGGGTTGCCAACAGTATAAGTATGGAATGTCTCGCGGTCTCCTGGAAGCATAATGCAGGCAGAACGTAGGAGGATCACAGCGTGCTCCTGGGGCCGTTGCACTTAACTCCGTTGGACGTGTTAACTTCCTTGTGCGATCCGTGGCGAATGCTCAAGTAGCTAAATTAGGGACTGCTCTGACTTAGCGTTCTCCTTATGGCCCGCGTCTGCCCATCCACAATATAGGGGAAACGTGGGCTGTTCTGCACCCAACCGGGGCAGCAGGGCATTCTGTCTCAACCATATCATGCCTGTAGGCTATCCACGTCCGAACGTACGCAGCTGATAGAACTAGCCGTCAAGGTGACTTGCAGTTCAGAGGCCGCCCAAAAGGGAGCGGCTCACAGCAGATCAACATGTCATAGATCTGACCGGAGCGAAGCTCTCCAGGTGTATCTATAGGCCCCTTGGCTCGCTGTCGGAGTTGGGACCCGAAATCGCCACTATACATAGACCGGACTGTGCGAAAGGCAAGACTCTGAGTGCACGTCACAGTCGTCTGTCGTGAGATCGCACACAGAATGCGGTTGTGGACGGCTCCAGCCTGCGTCTCTCCTATAATCGGAGATTGCAGTAAAGTTGCCTGCAAGAACTGCAGGTGGTCGACGTGGGAGAGATATCCGATAGGTAAAGGTCCGTTGCTCGAGCTCACCCGCTGCAGAGCGGAGAGGAGGCGCGATGTGTTTGCAGAGTTCCTATGAATAGTACTCTTACATCTGGAAGGTACGACATGTCTCAGCAGGCCCGGAGAGAAGTCAGCAGGCCGTTTGACAATCTTGTTCATAGGATAAGACTTATTCTGGGTGGATTCCAAATGTAGTGAGCGCACGAGTATGTGGCTCTACTGCAGTAGATTCGGTGCAGGGAACTGCAGGCGGGTAACGACAGCCTAAACCCGGTCCGGCATGAGGAGCGATGCATGCACGGTATTCCCGTGCAAGTACTCTTTCCAGTAAGGAAGGTACCACAGGTCCCATCGAGGCCGCAGTACAGCTGACCGTCAGCTTGAGTAACATTGCCTGCAAAGTGAGATATTCTCCACTGGAGATAGGTCTCGTATTGCAGTGACAGCGCACATAGCATGGACACTGCATTATGCTGCTTGCAGGAGGGGTGCAGAGAGCTACCACTAGGGGGGGCTTAACCTGATCCAGACCAGACACCGGAGAGATGTGCCCGGAGAGTCCCTGTGTAAGAGCTCCTTCCGAATGGAAAGTACCCCATGTGTCAGCAAGCCTGGAGCCCTGCTGACCATCAGTCCTCGTTCGTAAGACAAGATATTCTCCGGATGAATGTAAATCTCGCACTGTAGCGAGAGCGCATGTAGCACGTGGCTCTGACCGCCCCTCTTCGCGAGTCATCCTGGACTCAGACACTGCGGCACGTCTGGCTGCAGGGAACTGCAGGGGGGGCAGCAGGAGAGCCCGACAATAGGGATGGCTCAACCGGACCGGAGTATCCACGAGGAGCGACGAGCAGAGTACTCCTCCCGATATGGAGTGCACCTCAGGTCTCAGACAGCCCGGAGTAATGCTGACAGAAGTACGCACATTGTTGCCGCAAGACGAGATATTCTCCGACTGGGTGTAATCTCGTATCGCTCTATATGTAGCTCTGGCCGGCCCGGTCCACGTGTTATCCAGGACTGCAGGAGGGGCAACCGGGGAACTACAGTTAGTGAAGGCTCAACCCGGTGCGGAGCGGACATGCAGGGGCGCTGTGTCCGGAGAGTCCCTCTCTCCGATATGGAAGGTACTACAGGACTCAGCAAGCCCGGGGTAATCCTGACAACCAGTTTGAACACTGTTGTCAGTAAGATGAGATATCCTCTGCTAGAAGTATCCTCATACTGCAGCGAGAGCGCTCCTAGTATGTGGCTCTGGCCGGCCGTCCGCGTGTCATCCTGGACACGGACACTGCGGTAGGATGGCTGACAATAACAGGGAGCTAGTAGGCGGCCAATGTTCAACCTGGCGCGGAGCAAACAAGAGGCGCCATGAGTCCAGGGCCTCCCTGTATGAGCACTCCTTGTGTATGGAAGGTACTACAGGACTCAGCAAGCCCAGGTAATACTGACAATGAGTTTGGGCGCTGCTGTCAGCAAGCCCAGGATATCCTCTGCTGGACGTATCTTGTACTGCAGTGAGAGCGCACTTGGCATGTGGCTCTGACAGGCCCCGTCCGCGTGCCATTCTGGACACGGACACTGCGGTACACTGGCTGCAGGAGGGGCATAGGGGAGCTACCGAAGCAGGGCTCAACCAGGTCCGCAGCGGGCATGGGGGGCGATCCAGAGACTCCGTGTGGGTACTCTTTCTATACGGAAGGTACCGCAGGAGTCAGCACAGTATAGCTGCGTATGCAGTGAGCTACACGCTGGCCAGCGGAGACAGCCGCAATTAAAGAATGCCCAGCGGAAAATATGCACAGGTCCGGCACCTGCCTAGCGGTGACATACACAGGCCGTGACAGCGCTGCAGAGGAAGACGCCGGTGACGCAGCGACCGAAAACTGCGACCGCACACATGACACATAGCCGTGCGCTGGCCAGATCAATGGTCAGTGATGCCCAGTACGTGCAGCAAGAGGTGCTGCATCTCCATGCAACTACACGTGGGCGCTGCGGCACAAGGAGAACACAGTGCAGGGAAGAGGGGAAGGGCACGCGAACCATGTGACCGCGCGGCGGGAAATTCAAATGCCCACGTGGCGGGAGAACTAGTCGTCCCGACATGTGGCCGCAACTGCAATGGCCGCACCACAGCCATCACATGGCCCCGTGTCCACCACCTACTGCTCATCAAAAAACGGGGGAAAGGCGCAGCACCAGTCTCAGGGACGACCGCGCGCCTGCACTGAAGAGGACCGCGGGGCGGGATACCCCCGCGCATGGGAACCTTAAGCTGGAGCTGCGAGGCAGCCATGCCTGGCAGGCAGCCCGCATCACAAGTCGCGCGGCCCCAAGAAGCCGCGGGCAGCATGTCAGGAGCCGCAGGTGGAAATCGGAGGCCGCAGGCATTTCAACAAATGGATTACACGATAATGACCCGTTAATGTGAGCGGAATTGTGTAATCCAGTGCATCTGATTGATCTGCAATCCCTTTCCGGTCGTGTGAGAGCTTCTACTGGTGTCGTCTGTGTAAAAGGGCCTTCTACTGGTACCGTCTGTGTAAAAGGGCCTTCTACTGGTACCGTCTGTGTAAAAGGGCCTTCTACTGGTACCGTCTGTGTAAAAGGGCCTTTTACTGGTACCGTCTGTGTAAAAGGGCCTTTTACTGGTACCGTCTGTGTAAAAGGGCCTTCTACTGGTACCGTCTGTGTAAAAGGGCCTTCTACTGGTACCGTCTGTGTAAAAGGGCCTTCTACTGGTACCGTCTGTGTAAAAGGGCCTTCTACTGGTACCGTCTGTGTAAAAGGGCCTTTTACTGGTACCGTCTGTGTAAAAGGGCCTTTTACTGGTACCGTCTGTGTAAAAGGGCCTTTTACTGGTACCGTCTGTGTAAAAGGGCCTTTTACTGGTACCGTCTGTGTAAAAGGGCCTTCTACTGGTACCGTCTGTGTAAAAGGGCCTTCTACTGGTACCGTCTGTGTAAAAGGGCCTTCTACTGGTACCGTCTGTGTAAAAGGGCCTTCTACTGGTACCGTCTGTGTAAAAGGGCCTTTTACTGGTACCGTCTGTGTAAAAGGGCCTTCTACTGGTACCGTCTGTGTAAAAGGGCCTTCTACTGGTACCGTCTGTGTAAAAGGGCCTTCTACTGGTACCGTCTGTGTAAAAGGGCCTTTTGCTGGTACCGTCTGTGTAAAAGGGCCGTCTACTGGTGTCGTCTGTGTAAAAGGGCCGTCTACTGGTACCGTCTGTGTAAAAGGGCCTTCTACTGGTACCGTCTGTGTAAAAGGGCCGCCTACATTCTTTTTGTGAAGCTCTATCAAAAGGCAAAATGAAGATGGTGTCAGACGCCTGTGATTAGACCTGGGTTCAGGTTTGTGTGGAGAGGTCCCAGAATAATCCCCCTTCTTAAAGGAGATGAAGTCTAGCATTAGATCTGAGATAACGAATTCTCTTAAAGGGATATTTTGGTTGTGAAGTGAGTTTTCAGTTACCAGATATGAAGGCCATGCTCAGGCACCGCTGCTTCTGGGTAACTGTGCAGCCGTCACCTTCTTATCCTGTTCCCCAATATTGCTGCTCCCCCGCCGCTACAGACTACATTCCTCACCATTCCCGGCTCTGCACGCCTCCTGCGCTGCCATGTTTTTGGTCAGGAATCCCGTCCTGAAAGCTGAAGAGAAAAATCCAACCCAGATTATGGCTACCGACGTGTAGCGCTGGACGTATCCATGGCAACCTGAGAATAAACACTTCTGAAGCGCCTAAAGGTTCCGGATTATAGAGCGACAGACACAAAAGCCAAAGCAAAACCGCAGACTAAGAGGGCGGCATTACCCTTCATCTGACACCAGCTTTATGGAACGGCCGTAAGGAAGCGGTTGTCTGCGGGCGCGGAGGCCACGCCAGGACGTGTGACAGCAGGGGAGCGGTTGTCTGAGGGAGCAGAGGCCATGCCAGGACGTGTGACGGCAGGGGAGCCCCTCCAGGACGTGTGACGGCAGGGGAGCCCCTCCAGGACATGTGACGGCAGGGGAGCCCCTCCAGGACGTGTGACAGCAGGGGAGCGGTTCTCTGAGGGAGCAGAGGCCATGCCAGGACGTGTGACGGCAGGGGAGCCCCTCCAGGACGTGTGACGGCAGGGGAGCCCCTCCAGGACGTGTGACGGCAGGGGAGCCCCTCCAGGACGTGTGATGGCAGGGGAGCGGTTGTCTGAGGCAGGGGAGCCCCTCTAGGACGTGTGATGGCAGGGGAGCCCCTCCAGGACGTGTGACGGCAGGGGAGCCCCTCCAGGACGTGTGATGGCAGGGGAGCGGTTGTCTGAGGCAGGGGAGCCCCTCTAGGACGTGTGATGGCAGGGGAGCCCCTCCAGGACGTGTGACGGCAGGGGAGCCCCTCCAGGACGTGTGATGGCAGGGGAGCCCCTGCAGAAGGTGTGACGGCAGGGGAGCCCCTCCAGGACGTGTGACGGCAGGGGAGCCCCTCCAGGACGTGTGACGGCAGGGGAGCCCCTCCAGGACGTGTGACGGCAGGGGAGCCCCTCCAGGACGTGTGACGGCAGGGGAGCCCCTCCAGGACGTGTGATGGCAGGGGAGCGGTTGTCTGAGGCAGGGGAGCCCCTCTAGGACGTGTGATGGCAGGGGAGCCCCTCCAGGACGTGTGACGGCAGGGGAGCCCCTCCAGGACGTGTGATGGCAGGGGAGCGGTTGTCTGAGGGAGCGGAGCCCCTGCAGGAGGTGTGATGGCAGGGGAGCCCCTGCAGGAGGTGTGATGGCAGGGGAGCCCCTGCAGGAGGTGTGATGGCAGGGGAGCCCCTGCAGAAGGTGTGACGGCAGGGGAGCCCCTCCAGGACGTGTGACGGCAGGGGAGCCCCTCCAGGACGTGTGACGGCAGGGGAGCCCCTCCGGGACGTGTGACGGCAGGGGAGCCCCTCCGGGACGTGTGACGGCAGGGGAGCCCCTCCGGGACGTGTGACGGCAGGGGAGCCCCTCCGGGACGTGTGACGGCAGGGGAGCCCCTCCGGGACGTGTGACGGCAGGGGAGCCCCTCCAGGACGTGTGACGGCAGGGGAGCCCCTGCAGGACGTGTGATGGCAGGGGAGCCCCTCCGGGACGTGTGACGGCAGCGGAGCTTCGTGCTGACCTCCCCTCATCCTCTACACACGGGGGCTCACTGGTTTTCATCACATGATCCTGGAGACCCCAGAGAGGCCGCCATGTCCGCGGGTCCAGCGCAGCCCATCCCCGGTACAGACGTGTTATCAGAAGGGGGATGAACGAGGTTTAATTCCTAAATGCGGCTGACATCCAACAGACATCCCCGGCGGCGCGGCCCGCGCCCGGCACATCACACAGAGGAGCCGCGCTCTACAGCCGGGCGCTTCCCGCCCATTCATCACGTGTTACGTCACATGCACCATGTGACCGGACGTTCTCCCTCAGACTCCAACTCCCAGAGTGCTCCTCGCTGGGGTCATGTGACACGAGCAATCAGGTGACCGGCGAACAACAGCTAACCGGGCGAGATCGTAGTAAGTAGCCGGGGATATGTATATATAATGTACCTATAGCTCTTACTATATCACGGGGGCAGATAGTCCCTTGTGCCCTATATTATATACCCTGCACCTACACCACACGAGGCAGATAGTCCCTTGTGCCCTATATTATATACCCTGCACCTACACCACACGAGGCAGATAGTCCCTTGTACCCTATATTATATAGCCTGCACCTACACCACAGGGGGCAGATAGTCCCTTGTGCCCTATATTATATACCCTGCACCTACACCACACGAGGCAGATAGTCCCTTGTGCCCTATATTATATACCCTGCACCTACACCACAGGAGGCAGATAGTCCCTTGTACCCTATATTATATACCCTGCACCTACACCACAGGGGGCAGATAGTCCCTTGTACCCTATATTATATACCCTGCACCTACACCACAGGGGGCAGATAGTCCCTTGTACCGTATATTATATAGCCTGCACCTCCACCACAGGGGGCAGATAGTCCCTTGTACCGTATATTATATACCCTGCACCTACACCACAGGGGGCAAACCGTCCCTTGTATCCTATATTATATACCCTGCACCTACACCACACGAGGCAGATAGTCCCTTGTGCCCTACATTATATACCCTGCACCTACACCACACGAGGCAGATAGTCCCTTGTACCCTATATTATATACCCTCCACCACAGTAGGAAGACAGTCCCTTGTACCCTATATTATATACCCTGCACCTACACCACAGGGGGCAGATAGTCCCTTGTGCCCTACATTATATGCCCTGCACCTACACCACAGGGGGCAAATAGTAATTGGGCTCCTCTGTTACATTTTCCAAATTTGAGTAGCGGGTGTCTTGTTTGGGGAGCGGGTTAGCAATCTGGAGGGGTCATGTGATCAGCAGTGACATGTTGCCGCCTGTCTCCTCACAGGGGACGGATGGTGTCATCGCAGTCTTGAGCAGGATGTCCTTGGGGAATGTGGCCATCAATGCTGACTACTCGTGGGACGCGGGGGAGCGTGCCCGCCTCCTGCAGAGCCCCATCGTCCCGGAGACCAGGAGACTTGCAGGAGGCACGTCCGCCATTGGAGCCGTCTTCATAGTGGTTAATGCAGCACTTGGCGCCGGCCTCCTCAACTTCCCTGCAGCTTTCAGTGCAGCTGGAGGAGTGACAGCGGGGATCCTGCTGCAGCTGGTGAGTGACTGGCAGATTGTCAGCTCTTGTGCAAGGTGCCCTGCCTGTCTCTGATCCAATGTCTCCGCAGGTTCTGCTATTCTTCATCATCAGTGGTCTGGTGATCCTGGCACACTGTGCTGATGCCTGCAGCGAGCGGACGTACCAGGAGGTGGTTCGGGGGATCTGCGGCCGCGTCGCCGGCGTGCTCTGTGAAATCCTCATCGCCGTTTACACCTTTGGCACTTGTATCGCTTTCTTCATCATCATTGGAGACCAGCTGGATAAGCGTGAGTGCCCGGACAGACGTTGGCACCCTGCGCTCTGCTCAGTCCACACCTTCACCTTTCGCTTCTCTCCCCTCTTGCAGTTCTTGGCGCCATAATGCACAGCCTGGCAGACAGTAACATCCCGTGGTACGCTGACCGTAAATTTACCATCACCATCACAGGAGTTCTGCTCATACTGCCGCTGTCATTGCCGCGTGAGATCAGCGTCCAGAAATATGCCAGGTAAGCCAACCAGAAGCATGCAAAAACAAGCTGCATCCACCCTGCAGTCTGTCACTGCAGCTCTGGGTGTGATTGGAGTAAAAGAGAGAATGTAAGAACAGAATAGTAACTGGAGTAAGAGTTATAACTGCAGCTGTGGATGTGATTGGAGTAGAATGCATACTATAACCTCATTATACTCCAGTCACATCCAGAGCTGCAATCATAAATCATGATGCTCCTCACGACCAGTACTGCTAGTATAGGGATGCACTGACATTATACAGGGGTACACAGTCGTAGCTGCTGATGGAGCAGCTCTGCGTGTTGCCGCTGGTTTTTCTTCTGTTGACAGTAAGAATGGCGCAGCGTGCAGCGATAGGCTTATAGTGCGCTCCATTATAACAGCACTAATGTGAACTGGGGCATTGGCGATGGCTGAGGTGCTGGGGAGGTTGGCTCATCGCATCACATTCTCTTGCAGCTCTATGAGCGTATTGGGAACCTGCTATGTCACCTTCATCGTCATCTACCGCTGTGTGCAACCCACGAGTGAGCCTCCGTCTGACAGCGCCACACGCAGGTGAGATGTGTAACCCTGTCACCCCACTGCAGACCATCACCTTCCTGCCTGTCCCCTAAAATCCAAATCTCTACTGTTAATAGACGTCTCCCCAATACAATCAGTAGTTGGTAAGTCAAACCAGGACTCGCCCCTCGTTAAACCCCTTCCCGCCTTAGGGCGTATATTTACAAGAAGGGGTACCTTCGAATAGGCATGCTGTTATAGCCTATGGATGGAAGTGACAGCCAGTCTCCCGCTGCAAGAGCAGAGAGGGGTGAGAATACTGATCCCTACTGTTAACGCCTAACATGCTGCAATTAATATTGATTACGGCACGCAAAGGGTTCACAGAGGGAGGGCCCTCTTTCTGTGATGTCATCAACCCTCCACCATGTAATCAGCAGTCAATGATGATGGCTTGTGATCGCGATGATGCATTGCAGTACAGAAGTACTGCAATGTATTATCAGAGCGGTCATAGCATCGCAGGTTTCAGGTTCAGGATATAAAGGATGTGTTAAAAAAAAAAAGGGGGGGGGGTTGTGCATTTCACCCTGAAAAACGCATATATTTGCTATTCTTGCATCGGTAACGACCCGTAAAATTTATTGAACACGCTTTTTATCTAGAAGGCAAGCGCTTTAAAAAAACAAAGAGAGAAAATGGAGCCAAGATGCTTTTTTTTTTTTGTTTATTTCAACTCCAAAAAAAAAGCAATAAAGCTGATCAAAAAAAGCCATATATACCCCAAAATGATACCAATAAAAACAGCTTGTCATGCTGTTACAAGAAAAAGCATCACTGACACCACAAAATCGCGTGTACAAAGCTGCAATATCGCAGCGCTGATATCCCTGTCGCCCGTGTGAAAGAGGCCTTATGCTGCATGACTGACACCGTAAAAAACAATGGCAGAATTGATGTTTTTTCTCCCTGCCCTCCGAAAAAAAAATAATAAAAGTTGTACAATACATTGTA
The DNA here is from genome assembly GCA_035609135.1 of Eleutherodactylus coqui. Lineage (NCBI taxonomy): Eukaryota > Metazoa > Chordata > Amphibia > Anura > Eleutherodactylidae > Eleutherodactylus > Eleutherodactylus coqui. The sequence goes on from CM069415.1 coordinate 5,747,619, forward strand.
TGTATCCAAAGAATGCTACCAATAAGCACTACAGCTTCATGCGACTATGGCCACGGAAAAATAAAAAAATGAGGGCTTTTAGGAAAGTGAAGATGCAAAACCCAAAGAAATCGTCGCGTCCTTTGGGTCCAAAATAGTCCTTGTCTCTAAAGGGGTTAAGAGAGTAAATATTCTACAGCTCCCCCATGTTGTCACCCAGCTTCCCCAGACTCCTGAATGGTAACTCTATCCTCTGCATAACCTGCTGTGAGAGCTGTAGTGGCCGCCATATTGGTTGCCACGTTGTTGTGCTGTGCTCTGACGCCTTCCTTCCATCTCTCCTCAGCGACTCCTCCTGGATTGCCGTGTTTAAGGCCGTCCCGACAATCTGTTTTGGATACCAGGTACATGCATGAGCATTGTGCGCCTCCTGATTGTCTCTTGCCTCCTCTCACTGTCGGTTTGTATCTCTGGTAGTGCCATGTCAGCAGTATCCCAGTCTATGGCAGCATGCAACGGCAGGACCTCCGTCACTGGGCGGCCATAGTGAGCGCTGCCATGTTTATTGCTCTGTGCATCTACACTGGGACAGGTGAGGTCATGCATATACGGTGGTGGGTGGTGATGTGCAGGGCGGCCAGCATGCCATCACCCTGTGTTGTCCTCAGGAGTATGCGGCTACCTGCTCTTCGGCTCAGCAGTGGACCAGGACGTCCTCCTGTCCTTCCCGTCTGAAGATGTACCAGTTGCTGTAGCTCGAGCGTTCATCATCCTGTGTGTGTTGACATCATACCCCATATTACACTACTGCGGACGGTGAGTGACATAGTAGGAGCGGTGATGGAGGCTGATAATACTGCGCTTGTCCTTGTGGTTCCGCTGGTGGCAGCGAAGCACCTTATCACAGTCTGATGCTTACTTCCTGATAGAGCGCCATTTGTGGTGCCATTGCCCGCAGCTTGGTGACCACCATACGTTGTGCCTCTTTATGTCTTGCAGAGCGGTGCTGGAGGGATTGTGGCTGAGGTTTACGGCACAAGAAGCTGGCGAGGAGCCGGCCAGAGAACGGCAGCGGAGGATCTTCCAGACGCTGACCTGGTTTGTGCTGACGCTGCTGTTGGCGCTCTTCATTCCAGACATTGGGAGGGTGATTTCCTTGATCGGAGGTCTCGCTGCTTGTTTCATCTTCATCTTCCCTGGTAAGAGCTCTCCGCTGACTTATTGAATGGACAGATAAGCCTCTTCAGAGGGATCTGACACCTTTTATCCTGTGCAGGTCTTTGTCTCATCAACTTGAAGCTGTCCGAAATTCAGGAGCAAAAGAGCAGAAGGTAATTTTCTAATTGACTTGAACCGTTGTAGGAAGATGTGTGGTCATTGGAGCCGTGCGGAGTGGTCTGATGAGCCGTGAGGGGTTCTGCCTGGATGGGGGTAGAGCTGTATGGGCAGGCCAGACTGTGCTGAAGGGTGCAGAGCTTTGCATGGACCAGTATGGACAGGTCCGGGATGAGTGACGAAGGGTGCCAAGCTGTGTGGGTATGGAGGGGTGCGTGGAGCAGTATGGACAGGTCCGGGATGAGTGACGAAGGGTGCCAAGCTGTGCATGGACCAGTATGGACAGGTCCCGGATGAGTGACGAAGGGTGCCAAGCTGTGCATGGACCAGTATGGACAGGTCCCGGATGAGTGACGAAGGAAGCCAAGCTGTGTGGGTATGGAGGTGTGCGTAGACCAGTATGGACAGGTCCGGGATGAGTGACGAAGGGTGCCAAGCTGTGGGTATGGAAGTGTGCATGGACCAGTATGGACAGGTCCGGGATGAGTGACGAAGGGTGCCAAGCTGTGTGGGTATGGAAGTGTGCATGGACCAGTATGGACAGGTCCGGGATGAGTGACGAAGGTTGCCAAGCTGTGTGGGTATGGAGGTGTGCGTGGAGCAGTGTGCACGGGCTTGTGCTGCATGGAGGAGAGTGCAGGGCAGAAGCCTGCTCAGGTCTTGTGGCCATCTCTGCTTGCTTTTTCTTCCAGCTGGTGGGCACTGCTCGTTTATGGAGTTACCATGGTTACCCTTGGAGCGTTCATCTTTGGACAGACCACTACCAAGGCCATCTTTGTGGACCTAATGGGTTGATCGATGAATCTGAATTTTTTTAAGCGGTGAAATTACTTGAATCTCACTCACATATACGACGTTCCTACCATCATCTGTGTCCTGCAAAATGTTGTGCATAGCATCATTCCTTCTGCTCATTCTCCCATCAGATATCATATACTGAACATTTGTGTTCAGTACCCCTATGTCCCCCAACGCTGCATGTGTCCAGGTCCTTAGCCCCCCAACCCTACACACACTTTAACAGCACCATAATCATTCCAGAGCGGCTGCTACATATCCAGTGTCCAAACCTTACAGCATCCGACTGTATGCTTTCCCACGGTCTATCGAGAGCACAAACATCACAACGGCGGCGGCCGTGCGCTGGGCCACACTACAGGCACAGCATTTTTCTTACATGAACTGGAGGACTAAGTGATGCTGACAGATGGCTGCAGAGTTTTAGAGCGGGCAGCAGCAATGCGCACGGTCCCTCTTCACTGGTCATTTCATTGTCTGCTCTACACAGAGGTTCCTCGGGGGTGGGGCAGCATGCAGAGCATTCTGGGAGAATGAACCCCACATTCCTGCTTATGTGCAGGCAGGGTGGAGTTGGTGCTTTCAACCTTGACTTGATGTTTTTTTGTGACTTTTATGTTTCTTGTTTTTTATTGTCTTGTCTCCTCGAGTTTTGAGTCTTTGACTCGTCCCCAAACTTGGTTTTAAATTAGAGACATTCAAAAGTCTGGACTGATCGGCATCCAAAGCAACGTGGCGGCCACTCCTAGAACTTGGAGGACGAGGATGATTTTGTGTACTCCTGCATTTTGATTCGCTGCTAGCCCTGACCAATAAGGCGGGACATTTTGTAGTCCAGCATCTCGCTGCTCTTATACAGGAGGTGCCTGTTGTATATTCTTCTCCAGTGCCTGGAGTCATGTTGGAGGCCTTCCCTACCCGTGAAAAGAGTGCAGGAGGACCGTGGCAGCTGTGCCTGCTCATAGTGGATACAGTGACCCTGTCGTGTCCCCACAGCACCATATACTAAGTTATGGTGGTTTTAGAGAACGTTACAAGGAGTTGAAGGATGTTTTTTTTTTAATGCTTCTCCACTACCCTAAACTAGTGGTGTTCCCCTCTGGACTCAGCATGTGACACGAAAATCTGACTCTTTTCAGAGTCCGGTGCATGCGCTCTCCTATAGAAGTCTATGGGAGAACGTACATATGGGACACCACTGGATCGTGGAAGTGGGTGAGTATAAAAAAAAATGCATCATCTCCCCCCTCTGTCACGTCCCCTACCACCACCCTGACTTAGTATATGGTGCTGTGGAGACGTGATGGGGGCCCTGCTCTGGTTGCTACTGATGAAGGGGGTCTTGGTGTTAATGTCCATGAAAGGTTCCCAGAGCCTTGGGTTCAGAGTGACTATTATGACTCTGTAGAAGGTTGGTCCCTGCAGATCTCCAGGCATTCAGATTCATCTTAAAGGGGTTTTCTCCTAAGTACATTTATCAGTTATCCTCAAGGCCCGGTGACAAATGTATGCTTAGTGGAATCTGACCACTGAGACCCCCAGGAATCACAAGAAGGTATCTTGGAGTTCTCCTACTAAATGGAGCAGGGTGGTGTATGGGGTGACACCGCTCCATTTATTTCTATGGGACTGAGGGAGATGGCCGAGTGCTGCTGTTGGCTATCTCTATAGAAGTGACTGGAGAGGTGGTCACAGATCCCCGCTGCCACTCCGTCTACACAAGGTGCACCGTTCGTGTGAAGCGTGGGGATCCTAGTGATTTTACATTTATCTCCTAACATGTGGATGTGTTTTTCACTTTCAATTTCCCACTAGGGGTCACTATTAAAGGGGTTGTCCACCCACATAACATGAAGAAACACTCAATGGTTTGAAATAAATATGAAAAGGATTGGATTAGTCAATAGACTCACCCCCCCCCCCCCCCCCCCCCCTCATCCCCAATCCAGCTCTGCCTAGCGCCCCCACCGACCTATGTACTTCCTGGTACCTGTCAACACTAACCTCTGACTGCTGTTGCCTGGCAGCGGGTCACGCAGTTTGGCTGCAGCCTTCATATGTCCAAGTTAAAAGGGCTCGGGAATGACATTGCTCGGCGGTACCACAGAGAGGCGCTGTGGAGCGGTGGCGCATCGGTTGGATGCAGATTACATTTTAAATGATTGTGAAGTGTTGTGTATGTCTGGATGGTCGGTGGCTGGACAACCCCTTTAACATGTAGAGTTTAGTGTTGTTGATGGTTCATAGTCATGTGACCTCGCTGTCGCTGCCCGCCCCCAGGACGCTGCTGGGGTGTTCTTCAGGACTCGGTGCTAGAAGTTATGTGTGCAATAGTTTTTCACAAATAAAGGGAATTGACGCCTTGTGTACGGGAGTGTGAAACCTCTCTGGCCAGAGCCTCTAGAACTCATCATACCTGCAAAGGAGGGGAGGAGGAGGATGACACCCGGGGAGGGGTGGGGGGAAGGCTGCGGAGGGGGAGGATGACACCCGGGGAGGGGCGGGGGGAAGGCTGCGGAGGGGGAGGATGACACCCGGGGAGGGGCGGGCTGCAGACGAGAAGGACGACTATGACATCCGGGAGGGCTGGGGAAAGGTTGCAGAGGAGGATGACACCCAAGAAGGGTCGGGGGAAGGCTGCAGAGGAAGACGATGAAATCCAAGAGGGGTCGGAGGAGGCCGACACCCGAGAGGGGCCAGAGGAAGGCTGGGGAGGAGGAGGATGACGTCCTCCTCTGCAGCCTTCCCCCAGCCCCTCCTGGGTGTCACCGTCCTCCTCTGCTGCCTTCCCCCGGGTGTCATCGTCCTCTTCTGCAGCCTTCCCCCGACCCTCTCGGGTGTCCTCCTCCTCTGCAGCCTTCCACCAATCCCCCTTGGGTGTCGTCGTCGTCCTCTACAGCCTTTCCCCGGTCTCCCTCAGGTGTCGACACCCGAGAGGGTCGGGGGAAGGCTGCAGCAGAGGATGATGACACCCGGGGGAAGGCTGCAGAGGAGTATGACACCCGGGAAGGGCAGGGGGAAGGCTGCAGAGGAGGATGATGATGAGACCCTGGGAGGAGTAAGGCTACAGAGGAGTATGACCCCGGGGAGGGGCAGGGGGAAGGCTGCAGAGGAGGAAGATGATGACGCCCGGGGAAGGCTGCAGAGGAGGGCGACGATGAGACCCGGGGAGGAGTAAGGCTGCAGAGGAGTACGACACCTGGGAGGGTCCAGGGGCGGTCTGCAGAGGAGGATGATAAAGACACCCGAGGAGGGGTAGCGGGGAAGGCTGTACTGGAGGACAACACCCAAGAGGGTCAAGGGAAGGCTGCAGATGAGGATGATGACACCCAGGAGGGGCCAGGGGAAGGCTGCAGAGGAGGACGACACCTGAGAGGGGCGGGGGAAGGCTGAAGAGTAGGACGACGACGATACCTGGGAGGGGCTGGGGGAAGGCTGCAGAGGAGGAGGATGAAGACACCAGGAAGGGGCAGGGGGATTGGCCGCAGAGGAGGAGGACGATTACATCGGGGAGGGTCGGGGGAAGGCTGCAGAGGAGGATGACACCCAAGAGGGGGCGGGGGAAGGCTGCATAGGAGGAGGCCGACGACACCAGGAAGGGGCAGGGGGATTGGCTGCAGAGGAGGAGGACGATTACATCGGGGAGGGTCGGGGGAAGGCTGCAGAGGAGGATGACACTCAAGAGGGGTCGGGGGAAGGCTGCAGAGGAGGATGACACCCAAGAGGGGTCGGGGGAAGGCTGCAGAGGAGGATGACACCCAAGAGGGGTCGGGGGAAGGCTGCAGAGGGGGATGACACCTGAGAGGGGTTGGGGGAAGTCTACCGAGGAGGAGAACACTGGAGAGGGATCGGGGAAGGCTGTGGAGGAGGAAGGCTGCAGAGGAAGATGACACCCGAGAGGGGCCGGGGAAAGGCTGCAGAAGAGGAGGATGACAATGACACCTGGGAACGGGCAGGGGGAAAAGGCTGCAGAGGAGGAGGACGACACCCGGGAGGGTCGGGGGAAGGCTAGAGAGGAGGATGACAATCGAGAGGGGCTGGGGCAAGGCTGCAGAGGAGGACCATACCCGAGGGGCCGGAGGAAGGCTGCATAAGAGGAGGACGACACCCGGGAGGGGTCGGGCGAAGGCTGCAGAGGTGGAGGACGACAGCCGGGGAGGGGTCGGGGGAAGGCTGCAGAGGAGAACAATGACACCCAGGAGGGGCTGGGGGAAGGCTGCAAACGAGGAGGAGGAGGAGGACGACGACAATAACACCCGGGAGGGGCAGAGGGGAAGGCTGCAGAGGAGGAGGACGATGACACCCAGGGGGGAAGGCTGCAGAGGAAGAGGACGACGACACCAGGGCAGGGGAGAAAGCTGCAGAGGAAGAGGAGGACGACAACGACACCTAAGTGGGGGGAAGGCAACAGAGGAGGAGGATGATATCGGCAGGGAGGAGCAGAAGAGTATTGAGGAGGACGAGGACTCCGGGAGAGGATGACTATAGAGGACACCGAGGAGGGGCAGACTGCGGAGGAAAAGGCGGACACCTGTGAAGGATTAGGGGCGGAAGAGGACACCCAGGAGGGAGGGAGAGCAGGACGGCAGAGAAGGAGGATGAGGAGAGACAAAGGAGGAGGGGAGGACTGCATAAAAGGACACGCGGGAAGGAGGGATTGACTTTGGAAGACACCCGGGAGGGACAAAAGGAAAATGACGAAACTAAGAAGGGACCAGAGAAGGAGGACACACAGGAGGGATATAAGCAAACTGGGAAAGAGGAGGACACCCCTGCGATATGAGGGGAGAAGGGGGATACTATTGAGGAGGACCCCCAGAAGCGATGGGGGCAGACTGTGGAGGCAAAGGAGTGGAAGGAAACCCCAGCGGGGAGGACTACCAAGGAGAAGGAGGAAACCTGGGAGGGATGGACTGCAGAGGAGGACTACACCCGGGAGGGACGAGGGGAGGACTGTGGAAGACACTCGGGAGGGACGAATGCAGGACTGCGGAGGACACCCAGGAGGGACGAGTTGTGGATGCCATAGGAGGAGTACACCCGGGAGGGGCAAAGGAGTAGGAGGACTACCAAGGAGGACAACCGGCAGAGGCAGACTGTGGAGGAGGAGATCGACGACAAGGAGGAACGAGGGGAGGACTACTGAGAAGGACACCCAGGAGGGAGAGAGGTGGACTGCGGGGGTGAAGGATACCCGAAAGGGACAAAGGGGTAGGAGGACACCCAGGAGAGACGAAGGGAGGACTGCATAGGACACCTGGGAGGGGCAGACCAGAACCACCAAAAGGGACAGGGTTGAACTGCGGAGGAAGATCCCCAGATGGAACAGGGGTGGACTGTGGAAAAGGACCCCAAGAATGGACAGGGGGGGTCTGTGGAGGAGGACCTCAAGAAGGGACTGTGGTGGTCTGTGGAGGATGAGGACTCCCAGAAGGGACAGGGTGGACTGTGGAGGACTACCCCCCAGGAGGGACAGGGGTGGCCTGTGGGGGAGGAGGACCCTTAGGAGGGACAGGGGTGGCCTGTGGGGGAGGAGGACCCCCAGGAGGAACAGGGGTGGGCTGTGGAGGAGGAGGTCCCCCAGGAGGGACAGGGTGGACTGTGGAGGAGGAGGACCCCCAGAAGGGACAGGGGTGGAGGAGGAGGTTGTAGTCGGATGAGGAGGCTTCTGGTAGGGGAACATCCGAGCTTTGTGGAGGACGAGGGGCCCCGTGCCTCCTCTCTATACGCCTGTCAGTGATCGGACACGTTGGCTCCGCCGCCCGCTCCTTCTCTCATACATATCACCTGGCGCCCGTAACTATTTCTCAATATTCGCAGCCAAACCCGAGCGGAGCCGCAGAGTCTGGTGGGACCTTCGTCCCCTTCGTGCTTCGGAGCGCTCCTGGGTTTGACTGCGCCTACTGATGGAAGAGAGGAGAGAGATCAGCGGCGCCGCCGGAGGGCCGACAGTTCAGCGTTGTGAATGTACTAAACAAATACTAGAGTGCTAAAATCGGCAGTGGAGTGTCGCCATTGCAGCAGGCCGCTCCTATTGGCCACAGCTACACATCATGTGATTTAACTGACACCAACTGCAGCCTCTGGCCTACGACACAGACTGTACCATGTGTGCACGATGAGCGGGTTGGACTGATCAAAGCGGAAGCTTTAGTAACGCGATTACATGCATTTAAAGTCATGTTCCTCTGCCGTGCTGGTTGTGATAGTCCGCGTGTGTCTCCCCCCCACCCTGGACAATGGTACAGTCCTGGTAGAAGTTTTACCAAAACACCCTGGAGCCGGCCTGTGATTGGAGGACGCGTCCGTCGAGCTCCGAGGGGTGGAGCCGTATTACCGTTTTCCTCATTGGCCGTTGACATCGGCCTGCCAAGTGCGCGCGCACGTTCTCTTGACGTCTGACGTTTGACGTCTTTGCGTTACCAGACGGCCGCTGATTGGCTGAATAGTCGCAGTTTCCAGGTCGGTGGGCGGGGTTCGGGTGAAATAGGAGCGAGGAGGGGGAGGCGGCCGCGGGAGCGAGCACAGAGCGGCGCCATTTTGTGGATAACGAACGGATACAACCGGAAAGCGGGAAGGGAAAGACGAGACACGGGCGTTATCGGAGGTCGCTGGCTGTGAGTGGCTGTTCGGCGGTGTGAGCTTGGCCTTGTGAAGGGGCAGTTACCGGGAGCCATGGAGAGAGTGTTGGCCGTGAGGCCTGCGTGTGACCGGACAACCGGCTCCTCCGTCTTGTCTGTGTGTCTCCTGGGGAAGCTGCGACCGGGCGGCGGGATGGGGGGCCGCGAAGTAGTCCGGCTGAGGAGAGCGAGGAGTGCGGGGGACCGTAAGAAGTGTCATAGGGGCCTAGAGCAGTGGGACCCGGAAGCCCGGTGTGTGCGGGGCTGGAGGCCTGTGGCCCTGGGAGTAGAGGGGCCCCTTGTATCACTGAGGTGTGTGGAGGGGCGCCAGGAGCCGGGGGGACTGTGGGATGCCTGTGGCCCTGGAAGCAGAGGGGCCCCTTGTATCACTGTGGTGCGGGGGGCCCGGAGGCCTGCGGCCCTGGGAGCAGAGGGGCCCCTTGCATCACTGTGGTGCGGGGGGCCCGGAGGCCTGTGGCCCTGGGAGCAGAGGGGCCCCTTGTATTACTGTGGTGCGGGGGGCCCGGAGGCCTGCGGCCTTGGGAGCAGAGGGGCCCCTTGTATCACTGTGGTGCGGGGGGCCCGGAGGCCTGCGGCCCTGGGAGCAGAGGGGCCCCTTGTATCACTGTGGTGCGGGGGGCCCGGAGGCCTGTGGCCCTGGGAGCAGAGGGGCCCCTTGTATCACTGTGGTGCGGGGGGCCCGGAGGCCTGTGGCCCTGGGAGCAGAGGGGCCCCTTGTATCACTGTGGTGCGGGGGGCCCGGAGACCTGTGGCCCTGGGAGCAGAGGGGCCCCTTGTATCACTGTGGTGCGGGGGGCCCGGAGGCCTGTGGCCCTGGGAGCAGAGGGGCCCCTTGTATCACTGTGGTGCGGGGGGCCGGAGGCCTGCGGCCCTGGGAGCAGAGGGGCCCCTTGTATCACTGTGGTGCGGGGGGCCCGGAGGCCTGTGGCCCTGGGAGCAGAGGGGCCCCTTGTATCACTGTGGTGCGGGGGGCCCGGAGGCCTGTGGCTCTGGAAGCAGAGGGGCCCCTTGTATCACTGTGGTGCGGGGGGCCCGGAGGCCTGCGGCCCTGGGAGCAGAGGGGCCCCTTGTATCACTGTGGTGTGTGTGTGTGTGTGTGGCCCTGAGGAGCTTCATGTTGTGGGGGGGGGGCCTACAGATGGTGCAGCGCCCCCCGGTGTCCCCGTGGTGTGAGCCCTGCTGTTCAGGGTCCGCAGGAAGGTGTCGGGGTGTTACCGGTCGGGGGGCTGCTCCCCCTCAATGTTTTCTGTCTGCAGGTTTCCATTCATTGACAGCAAGTGGAGTTGTTGTGAAGTCGGTGACTCCTCACTTTGCGGCTCACGGGGGGGGTGTTCCTCTTTGATTTCAGCGTGACCCTGAGCAGCGCTGGAGCCGGGATACCAGCGGGGGGCAGCGGTGGGTGCCGGTCATGTGATGTGCGTGCAGCAGGTGTGAGGCACATGACGTGGCACGTCCCTCGTGAGCACATGTTACCGTGGAGTAACAGCTGTGTGGAGGCCGTGAGCGATGCCCCCTGCTGGCGGGACCCTCTCCTGGCTCCCTGCAGTTGCTCTGTAAGCTGGACCTTGCGGCCGGTCGCACACGACTGGATTTGTATTGCAGGTTCTGCGGTCGCCGACTGTCAGCAGTGAAGTGCGAGCGGCGGCCGGCGTGCGGCTTCAGGGGTTTTCGCACTCGGCGATACGTGTTGCGGATTCCGCAATCAGAAGACAAATCGGCGCTGCTCTATTTTACCGCGGATGTCGGTGGAGCCGTCCGACCTGCAGCCCCCATGTCATTAGCGCTGCGTACGCTCCGCGGTTACCAGCATGGTCGCTAAGCAACGGCGCAGAAAATACAAAGAAACTGTGCTGTGCGTGACCGCCGGCCCCCCGCTATACAGTAGAGTGCGGTGCGCAGGGGGCACCGCCGGCATCTGCTGCGGGCCTCCAACATGCAGAGTGACAGCTCAGTGGGGGTCCAGCTGCTGAGCCCCCCACTTATGGTCAGATCCAGGGGGCTGCCAGGTTCCCCCGAGCGCTCTGCCCCTCCGGCTGTCGGCTCCTGAAGATGGGAACATAGAGCTCTAGCGGTCGGCGGGGGGCTCAGCAGCCGGACCCCCACTGATCACAACTTTTGAACAGTCGCTCTGGCATGTCAAAGGTTTGTGAGAAGTGCAGTTGCTCTCTAAAAGGGTATTTGGGGTCTTCTCAATTGATGGCCTGTCCAGAGTGGTCCGCCGCTCGGACCACTGCCCATCAGGTGACGGGAAAAGTGGGGGTGTCGCTTCGCTGTGCGAGCGCTGCGCTGCCATTCTGTTTCCAGTCTAGGAGCGCATGTCAGTAACCGCCCCTGTGAACGTCCTTCAGGCCGCTTCGGACAACGGGCCGATCAGCTGATGGGGGGGGGGGGGGGGTCCTGAGCGGCGGACCCCTGTCAAGTACTGATGGCCTATCTAGAGGATGTGAGCCTGGAATACCCCTTTAAGTAATCGCTGCGCAGAACAGCGCCGTGACGTCGGAGGGGTGTGACTGTTGGTGCGTCCCTTAGTGCTGATGACCTGCCCTCTCCTTGCAGGTGCCATGTTTCTGACCACTCGGACAGGCTGAGGATCCGGGTCACACAGCTCAAACATTGGCTCATTTAAAGGAATTAACCTGTCTGCAGAGACCAGAGGGGAATAATGGTGATTTTGCGCCGGGCTCGGCCGCCTGCTTCCGCCCCAACCAGCAATGAATCTTGACTCGCTTTCGCTGGCCTTGTCTCAAATCAGCTACCTGGTGGACAACCTAACGAAGAAGAATTACCGCGCCAGCCAGCTGGAAATACAACACGTGAGTACGGGGGCTCTGTGGGGGAGGACGGGCACAGATGTTGGCAGTGATGAGCCAGTAGATGGTGGAGGTTCTTCCTCTGGTAGTCAGCCATGTTTTCTGCCGCCTCTAGATTGTGAATCGGCACGGCCCGGAGGCAGACAGGCACTTGTTACGCTGTCTCTTCTCTCATGTGGATTTTAGTGGCGATGGTAAAAGCAGCGGCAAAGACTTTCATCAGGTAGGTGTTGGGGATGATATACCTGGGGGGATGACTGCAGTACGGGGCCCGTATCGTCCGCTCGTCCTGATCACGGGATGATATACCTGGGGTGACGACTGCTGTACGGGGCCCGTATCGTCCGCTCGTCCTGATCACGGGATGATATACCTGGGGTGACGACTGCTGTACGGAGCCCGTATCGTCCGCTCGTCCTGATCACGGGATGATATACCTGGGGTGACGACTGCTGTACGGGGCCCGTATCGTCCGCTCGTCCTGATCACGGGATGATATACCTGGGGTGACGACTGCTGTACGGGGCCCGTATCGTCCACTCGTCCTGATCACGGGATGATATACCTGGGGGGATGACTGCTGTACGGGGCCCGTATCTTCCGCTCGTCCTGATCACGGGATGATATACCTGGGCTGATGACTGCTGTGCGGGGTCCCGTATCAGCCGCTCGTCCTGATCACGGGATGATATACCTGGGGGGATGACTGCTGTGCGGGGCCCGTATCGTCCGCTCGTCCTGATCACGGGATGATATACCTGGGGTGACGACTGCTGTACGGGGCCCGTATCGTCCACTCGTCCTGATCACGGGATGATATACCTGGGGGGATGACTGCTGTACGGGGCCCGTATCTTCCGCTCGTCCTGATCACGGGATGATATACCTGGGCTGATGACTGCTGTGCGGGGTCCCGTATCAGCCGCTCGTCCTGATCACGGGATGATATACCTGGGGGGATGACTGCTGTGCGGGGCCCGTATCGTCCGCTCGTACTGATCACGGGATGATATACCTGGGGGGATGACTGCTGTGCGGGGTCCCGTATCGTCCGCTCGTACTGATCACGGGATGATATACCTGGGGGGATGACTGCTGTGCGGGGTCCCGTATCAGCCGCTCGTCCTGATCACGGGATGATATACCTGGGGGGATGACTGCTGTGCGGGGCCCATATCGTCCGCTCGTCCTGATCACGGGATGATATACCTGGGGGGATGACTGCTGTGCGGGGCCCATATCGTCCGCTCGTCCTGATCACGGGATGATATACCTGGGGGGATGACTGCTGTGCGGGGCCCATATCGTCCGCTCGTCCTGATCACGGGATGATATACCTGGGGGGATGACTGCTGTGCGGGGCCCATATCGTCCGCTCGTCCTGATCACGGGATGATATACCTGGGGGGATGACTGCTGTGCGGGGCCCATATCGTCCGCTCGTCCTGATCACGGGATGATATACCTGGGGGGATGACTGCTGTGCGGGGCCCATATCGTCCGCTCGTCCTGATCACGGGATGATATACCTGGGGTGAGGACTGCTGTACGGGGCCCGTATCGTCCGCTCGTCCTGATCACGGGATGATATACCTGGGGTGACGACTGCTGTACGGGGCCCGTATCGTCCGCTCGTCCTGATCACCTCCTCTCTGTATTTGTGTGTAGACTCAGTTTCTGATCCAGGAGTGCGCCTCGCTGATAACCAAACCAAACTTCATCTCCACTCTTGCGTACGCCATTGACAATCCTTTGCACTACCAGAAGGTAAGTGTGAGGTTCTGTTGCTCTCCTACCTTGGAGGACCATAATGGAGGTCCGGAGTCTCACCCGCTGCTTCTCTTGTAGAGCCTGAAGCCTTCCCCTCATCTTTTTACCCAGCTGAGTAAAGTTCTGAAGCTCAGCAAAGTCCAAGAGGTGAGTGCTGCTGTAATGGGTACCTTCCTTAAAGGGGTATTCCCATCTCTGCTCTTCATAGCTATAGTTACCGGCCAGAAACAACGAAAACAGCCGCGTTCTTCAGCGCAGCGCTGTTTCCGTAATTCCTATTGGAGGTAAGGTGGTAGCGCGGCCCAGCATGCCATACTGTTTGCTGTAACTTAGATTTACGGAAGCGGTGCAGCACGCTTTGCTACGGTGTTTCAGTACCTTTTCATTCTCTTCAATAAGAGCTATGCAAATGGCGCTGCCTGAAGCGCCCGGGTGGTTGGAAACGGGGTGGGTGGTGTGGACCGCTCACGGCTAATATGTCATTCCCCTTTAGGTCATTTTCGGCTTGGCTCTTCTCAATTCCTCCAGCCCTGACCTGCGGGGATTTGGTAAGTGTTTCCTCCCCCCCCCCTTTTTTGGCCCAGTCTTCTTGCAGCGCTGGTCATACACCCGTGTCATACCAACATGCAGGTTTTTGCTGTATTTACTGCTGTTTGGCAGAGAATGCATCCAAAGACCTGTAGGTGTCTGGCTTGAGGTGATTGTGCGCTCCATAGCCCGGAGCGTTCTGTAGCCTCCTGCTCGCCGTACGGCTACTGCAGTCTTCTAATTCGCACGGCTTCTTTTTTTTCTAGCTGTGCAGTTTGTGAAGCAGAAGCTCCCAGATCTCCTGCGCTCTTACGTAGACGTGGACGTTAGTGGAAGCCAAGAAGGTGGATTCCAAGACATTGCCATAGAGGTCCTGCACCTCCTCCTCTCCAATCTCCTTTTCGGCCAGAAGGGAGCCTTCGGGGTCGGACAGGAGCAGATTGTAGCTTTCCTCAAAACCCTCCGCAGAGGTACAGTATGTGCCGTGGGGGCTGCTTGTTCCCCTCCGTCGCTTGCCTTAGATTAAGGCAATAAGCTTCCATGGCTTCTTGCCGGTTGAAAGTTTTGTCCAGTACCGCACTCTTCCACCTGATCAGCACTGGGAATGGAGAAACACTGCATCGGGTGGGACAGTGGCCAAGGGAGCTGGCCCGATGCCTGACGAGGATCATGTGCGTCTCCTATTAATTGGATGAGGACATGTGCACTCTACTTGATGGGTGTCAAATGGTTGTCTTGCCAACTTTTCTACCTGGCACATTGCTTCTCTACACCCAGTGCACAACCTCTTGAGATATCAGTGACCTTTGTGGTGGTCTGCAGCGGTGTGTCCTGTACATGACCTGTGCAGTGGTTGTTATACAGTGTCGGCGGCGGTCATCAGTACGCTGTAACCCCTTGATTGTGTGCTGTGTATCTGTAATGCAGGGATCACCTTAAGTCTCTTGCACGTAGGTGGGTATACAGGTGTGCTAACATGTAGTACAAGGCTTCCTGTAGGTTTCCATGTTCTGCTTGGCTTTTTCTTCTTTTTCTCCACTTCTCACTTTTTTTTTTAATTTTTTTACTACTTTTGTTTGGTTAGAAAAGCCTGTTGCCATCCCTTTTTTCATGCAGGGAATATTGGGGGTCTGTACCGGGCATAAGACCTTACTGCAGTGATATAATGGTTTGTTTGTAGTCTTACTTCTACTTCGTCTTACAGATTTCCCCCAGGAGCGCTGTCCGGTGGTGCTTGCACCACTTCTCTACCCTGAAAAACGGGACATCCTGATGGACCGGATTCTTTCTGATTCTGGAGGGATCACTAAAACCATGATGGACAGTTCCCTGGCAGACTTCATGCAGGAGGTGGGCTACAGCTTCTGTGCCAGGTGAGATTGGAGGAGCGCTGCTAATGACCTCACGCATTGTCTGCTCTTCTATATGTACACTCATGGTGGTCCCAATCGTCTCAGCTGTCCTCACTAAGCCGGGTGTTACACAAACATGTCAAATGCATAACATACAGCAGCCTAATAGTAAGCTGTAAAGCAGGCAGTTTGATAGCATAGTGGCCTAGGTCAGTGAAGCCGTTGTCTGTATTGGTGATCTGTAGTAAAATACAGGATGAGCAGGACGCCCAATGTCTGAACTTGTAGGGGTGAATGTATAGGCGATTTTTGGGACTTTACTATTGTTACTCCTCCTTAGGATAGGTCATCAGTAATTGATGTCTGGGGTCCGCTGCTCAGGATCCCTACTGATGAGCAGTTTGCTGAGCTGCTGTTAGTATAGCCATAGCTAGAAGCGGACGTTGCAGTGGACCACTTGGTATTGCAGTGAATTCAATGGTGTTGTAAGTTACTGCAGTGTATGGAGGCTTCTCCTTCTGTCCTTACTGACAGCATGCCTGACAAACAGCTGATCAGTGGGGGAGGCTGCACAGCGGACTGTCAATCACTGAATGTTGACCTATTCTGGTAGGTCCCCAAAAATAAACTGTCTTGCAAAGGGGCCACAACTGACAAATTCTTCAAACCATTCTCCGTTCACTAATATAACAAAGGCCGCCTGCAGACGAGCGGAAATCCCGCCGCGGGATTTCCCGCGGGATTTCCGCCGCTGAAAGTCTGCATAGGAGTGCATTACAATACGCACTCCTATGCAGACGGCCGCGGTTTGGCCGCGCGAAATCTCGCGCGGCAAACAAACCGCAGCATGTTCTAATTTTCTGCAGGGCACGCACTCACCTGGTCGCCGGCTCCGGTCTGCGCATGCGCTGGCTGCGCGGCAGCTGGCACATCAAAGAGCCGGGGCCGCCAGGCGCGGGTGAGTACGCGCTCGTCCCTGCAGGCTCTGGGGTCGGATCGCGCGGCGAGATTTCTCGCTGCCGGATCCGACCAGCTCGTCTGCAGGCGGCCAAATGGGCATAAACTCGCTGCTCTGGATCTTCCTTCTGGCTTCACATTTACAGGACCTCACAGCGCTCGATCACTGAGCTTGTCAATGGCTGCAGTGCCTGCGACGTCTCCTAAACTGTTGGGACTGCAGGCTGTAAACACAGGAGCAGAAAGATGGGAGTATGTCTTATGTTAGTACACGGGGAAGGGGTTTAACAGAAACGACAACTCTGACAACCCCTTTAAGTTGGTACAAATGGTTCGTCTTGCACTCCACATCAAATCCAGAGATCCTGGACCTGCAGCCTTTCCTCCCCAAATCTACCAGACCAGTTAGCCCTGCAATAGAATCAGAAGCTGGTAGAATCAGCTTTATGATTGTGTGGGACCTTTGAGTGACAGACGGATCCAGTCTCAGTTGGCTTGCGCAAAAAAATTCCTACCAGGTTGGGGTGTGTAGAATTTATTCCTCCTGTCTGCTGCTAATTGGGGAGAACCTGGGAGCTGCCATGCAGCTAAGTGAGAACTCTGGTCAGAACACAGGTAAGGCTTCTGTCATAGATTGCATTCTGTTCTTGGCACGTTCCTGGTGAGGAGCCGTTCACAGGATCTGTGGGGAATGGCCGGCTATTAGTGGACCGATTACCTAATCTGCTCTTTCGTTTCATTTTAGTGTGGAGGAATGCCGCAATATCATTGTACAGTTTGGTGTCCGAGAAGTAACTGCTGTGCAGGTCGCTCGGGTGCTGGGAATGATGGCCCGAACACATTCAGGGCTGACGGATGGCATCTCCCTGCAGGTGAGGGTCCACAGTCCCTGTGATGGGGGGCTTGGGAGTTCACTATCGCTTCTGACCTCCCTGTATTTTCCAGTCTATTTCGTCTCCGGGCGGTGGAATCTGGAGTGATGGGAAAGACAAGAATGACAGTGTGCAGGCCCACACCTGGAACGTGGAGGTCTTTATAGATGTGGTGAAGGATCTGGTGAGTGATTCGGTGCAGCATAGTGGAAGGTGAATGCGAGTCTCTCATCCAGACACCACTTCATGGGTGTTCGTTCTTGCAGAATCCAAGCTTGAACTTCAAAGATGTCATATATGAGCTGGATAATCCAATGTTCCTAATCCGCGACAGTAAAGGCCTTCAGACAGTGGTGTACGGCATCCAGCGGGGTCTGGGTATAGACGTGTTCCCTGTTGATTTGATCTACAGAGCTTGGAAGCATGCAGAGGGCCAGGTACGTGAGGGCTCTGCTGGCAAGAGGCTGGGTGCGTCTCCATCACTGTTTGATGTCTCACTTTGATTTCTCTCAGCTCTCCTTCATCCAATATTCCCTGATGAACCCTGATATATTCTGCTTTGCCGATTACCCCTGTCACGCTGTGGCCACTGATATCCTAAAGGCTCCCCCCGAGGATGACAATCGTGAGATAGCAACATGGTGAGATAGTGTTACAATCAGTGACTTGGGGAGGGGTTGGTAGTTTTTTTTGTTTTTTTAATGTGAATGATTCGGTTCCTCTTAGGAAAAGTCTGGAGCTCATAGAGTCCCTGCTTCGGCTGGCTGAGGTGGGACTGTATGAGCAAGTCAAGCAACTCTTCAGCTATCCTATCAAGCACTGTCCCGATATGCTGGTGCTGGCGTTGCTGCAGATCAACCCCTCGTGGAACACCCTCCGCCACGAGCTCATCTCCACACTGATGCCAATATTTCTTGGTAACCATCCCAACTCTGCCATCATTTTGCACTATGCATGGCACGGTCAGGTGAGTGGTCTGCATTTCAGCTTCTGGTCAGGGTTTGCATTGCTTTCTTGTCATTTGAGGGGAATTGGAAGGGATGTTGATGAAGTGTAGGCTTCCGTCGTACCTGCACTGTCAGCCAACATCAGGATAAGCTGTCGTGTGTACACGAGGGACAAAGGTACCTTTTACACTGGTGAATGTAACGCTAGAAACTGCAGATTTTGGCCAAAAATCACCCCATGTCCTCAATGGATACTGAGGGAGAAATCGCTCGCCTGCCAAGTCACTTGGTTTATAATGGAACTTAAAAACCAAGCAACTGTTGGGCCGTGTAAACAGGAGCTGCTCTGGCTGTAAATTAATCCTATTTACTGTGAATGGAGGCAGGTTGGCTGGAGCAATCTCTGGTCACTCAAACACCATTGAACATCTGCTGCTTCTGTGTAAAGCATAGGAGCGATCATCCGTGGGATGGGTGTCGGACACTTATGCGCCCAACAGTCGTCCCCTGTATTTATAGTCTTTGTCCTTTCTGCAGGGCCAGTCTCCCTCTATCCGGCAGCTGATCATGCATGCCATGGCAGAGTGGTACATGCGTGGCGAGCAGTATGACCAGGCTCGTCTTTCTCGTATACTTGATGTGGCCCAGGACTTAAAGGTGAGTTATGGGTAATGTTTGTAGGTTTGGATTGAGGCAGCTGTGGCTAGTAAAATGGTGACTTGGGCTCCTTTTTTCCTTTTTGTCCAGGCCTTGTCGATGCTGCTGAATGCTACTCCATTTGCCTTTGTAATTGACCTTGCTGCACTCGCCTCCCGACGGGAATACCTCAAACTGGACAAATGGTTGACTGACAAGATCCGGGAGCATGGGGTAATGTTCTGATCACCTCTGGTGTTCTTAAGCTTCTCTGTATGACATGAGGATTCATTCTTCTGCTTGTTTTCAGGAGCCTTTTGTCCAGGCCTGCATGACGTTCCTCAAACGACGCTGTCCTTCTATACTCGGTGGCATTGCTCCAGAGAAAGACCAACCGAAAAGCGCCCAACTTCCACCAGAAACCCTGGCAACCATGCTGGCGTGTCTGCAGGCCTGTGCTGGGTAAGTCCACACCTATGTAGTTGGGTTACCCAATGTGTGATGCACTTGGAGCAGTGACTGTAAATCTGTCCTCTTGCAGGAGTGTGTCACAAGAGCTGTCTGAAACTATTCTTACCATGGTTGCCAACTGTAGTAACGTGGTGAACAAGGCTCGTCAACCGCCTCCAGGGGTGATGCCGAAAGGTCGTCCACCCAGCACCAGCAGCTTGGATGCCATTTCTCCAGTACAGGTACTCTACAGCTGTCAGTATTCTGCAAATCTCTACTCTTCAGGGGAGATTTGTGAATAACTGATTTTATTATTTCTAGATTGATCCGCTCGCTGCCATGGCCTCTCTCGGCATTGGTGGTTCTGCAGCCCCCCACACCCAGAGTTTGCCTGCTTTTCCACCCAGTCTGGGCTCTGCCTTTAGCACCCCACAGTCACCAGCAAAGGCATTTCCACCGCTGACCACTCCAAACCAACCCACGGCATTCAGTGGCCTCGGAGGCCTCTCCTCTCAACTACCAGGTATTGTGCCCACCTGTCCCTTACACCACATATGTGGGACTTGACTGTGTGAACTGTAATAGTCTCGTTGTTTTAGGTGGGCTCGGCACAGGCAGTCTTTCTGGAATGGGTACGGGAGGCTTGGGGCTTCCTGCTGTGAATAATGACCCGTTTGGACAGAGAAAGCTCAGCACTTCTGGACTCAATCAGCCGACATTTCAGCAGAGTAAGTACTGTCCTGCACCTCTGCTGTATACAGTGAGCTGCTAGGTAATGGCCACTTACCTCTACGCCTTCCCTCCTGCAGCTGACCTGTCTCAGGTGTGGCCGGAGGCAAACCAGCACTTTACTAAAGAGATTGACGATGAAGCAAATAGCTACTTTCAACGGATTTACAACCAACCGCCGCACCCAACCATGTCTGTGGATGAGGTACATCTGCAGTTCACTTCCATGATGGATGGCCAGACTACGTATAAAGGCTTTTACATGAAGCCGCTCAACTTCTGATCACTTCATCTGCTTTCAGGTGCTGGAAATGCTGCAGAGGTTCAAAGACTCCAATATCAAGCGGGAGCGAGAAGTCTTTAATTGCATGCTCAGGAACCTGTTTGAAGAATATCGCTTCTTTCCCCAGTACCCGGACAAGGAGCTTCATATAACCGCCTGCTTGTTTGGTGGAATAATTGAAAAGGGACTGGTCACGTACATGGCTCTGGGGCTGGCACTGCGCTATGTACTAGAGGCTCTCCGCAAACCTTATGGATCCAAAATGTACTTCTTTGGCATCGCTGCACTAGATAGGTTTAAAAACAGGCAAGTCACTGGAGTGTAATACTATAGCGGGGGTCATCTCAAACGGCAGCTGCTTGTATCTGAATTTGTATGCTACACAGCACTTACCACTTCAGGGCCAGAGATTTTTATTTTTGGAATTTTTTTTTTTTGTTACCACCAAGAGCCATAACTCTAACTTTTCCATTGACCTAGCCATTTCAGGTCTTGTTTTGTGTGGGACAAGTTCTTTATATCTTTTTTTTTTTTTTTTTCTCCTTAACTGGTACTATTTAATATATAATTTATTTTTTTTACCGGGTGCGCTGTAGTTTTGATAACATTTTGGGAAACTTGTGACTTTTGATCACTTTCCTCTCATTCAAGTTTTTGGGAAGCCTGGATTCAAAAAATGTAATTTTTTTTTTTTCTTTACGCAGCCTGCATCATGTGGGATAAATTGTGCTGTTTTTATAATTCAGGCTTTTAGATGCCCAGCGATACCAAATGTGGGTTTTTATTGGAAAGGATTTATTTTTAATAACTGCTGAAAGGCTTTAAGTATTTTTATGCTTTTATCCCCACAGGGGGATCAGTATTAGAGTATATAGGTGTTTTGTTTTTTTGCCTTTCCTGTCCTGCCACGAACAGGCCTGGATAGAAATCATCTGTGTGGTAGGCCCTGGGCTGCAATGCTAGCCCATCGGAACCCCTAGATCATGCTGTGGGGTGGCAATCTGGGCAGAACGGGGCGTCCCATCCCCCTTCCGCTGACTGTTTAGACATGCAGTCAGCTTTGACCGCTGCATCCAAACTTTGATCATGGCAGTTGTCAGCTCTCAGAAACTGATGATGGCCGCTAGATATGCTTAAAGGCCTTTTTACATCAGATGAGTGTCGGGCAAACTACGCCCGACACTCATCACCCATGTATACTCACAGCGCGGTCAGCAAGGAGGCGGGTGGCTGGAAAAGAGTTCTCTCCCCTCTCCATTCACTGTTAGCAGCAGCCATTCAGTACTAAATGGCTGCTGTTTACACTGAACGGTCGTCGTTCAGGATTTTAAGCTATTAACTATTCTTGTTCAGTCATTCAGTTTCAGCAAGCTTTTACACAGGACAACTATATTTTATAACTCTGCTGGAGCGCGGGGCTTTGAACGACCAGAACAATAATCGACCCATGTAAAGGGCCATTAGCTGTTTGTATGTTGTGGGATAAGTGTTGTATATGTCTGCATTCTTGTATAAGTAGATCAGTAAGTATATGGCCACTTTCTTTTTTTTTTTTTGGCACCAGGTATGGAGCCGACTCGATACACATTTCAGAACCGCATGACACTTATAGTGGTTCGGCGATCAAGTTCCATTGAGCGGCAGTCATATCACTGATCAGAATGAAGCTCGCCTCTAGAATATAACATCTATGTAGTCATTGGCTTGGATGAGAGTAATAACCTTTCCAGTATGGTGCAGTCTGATACATGTAGCACTAAGTGTTGGACAGCAGATTAATCTTTGTGGTTGTGGCTTTACATCTGCAGATAATTGTCTTGCTGATGGTCTGGGGATTCGTGCCGGATCAGTTGTAGTTTCTTGAGGTTTGAAGTGTTGTGTGTCTGTCGCCGGATGTATGACTGGGGAGCGGTGTATGGTTGTATCTACGGTATGTACACAGGGGCTGTATGTAATCTTCTCACGTTCCTAACTTGTTCTGCGATTTCAGATTGAAAGATTACCCCCAGTATTGTCAGCACTTGGCTTCAATTAGTCACTTTATCCAGTTCCCTCATCACCTGCAGGAGGTAAGTGGTCTCCCTCCCCACCTGTCCTTCTACTGCTTTTTCTTTGTACAGTGTTTCCTGACCCTCGTTCTTCCTCAGTACATAGAGTACGGTCAGCAGTCCCGGGATCCTCCAGTGAAGATGCAGGGTTCAATCACCACCCCTGGAAGCATTGCACTTTCCCAGGCCCAGGCACAAGCTCAGGCCCAGGTCCCAGCCAAAGCTCCTCTTCCCGGTCCGGTGAGCACAAATGCAGTTACCACCTCTACCGCCACAACCTCAGCCAAAACTATCACCATCACTAGACCCACTGGGGTCAGTTTCAAGAAGGATGTACCGGTAAGATATCACTAGATACTAGGTTAATGGCATCTGTGGTGGCACGTTGTCTGATATCTAACTTACTACTCTTAAACCAGCCGTCCATCAACACTACCAACATAGACACTCTGCTTGTGGCCACGGACCAGACGGAGAGAATCGTGGAACCGCCAGAGAATGTGCAAGAGAAGATAGCCTTCATCTTCAATAACCTGTCCCAGTCCAACATGACACAGAAGGTAAGAGCGTGGAGACTGTGCACTAGTGAATGGGCTCTTATCTCTGTATAGAGCCGCGCGTCGGTACAGACTTCACATCAGTTTCTCTGCTCTGTTTTTAAAATGACCCTCCGGGCCTGGACAAACAGATGGCAAACCCTTCTCTGACTACCTGTGACTATACTGTAAACTAGTATCCATTTGTAGTCTTAGGCCGGGCTCACACAAACAAGTAGGAGTCCGCAGCGGAAGGCCTGCGATACAT
Source organism: Eleutherodactylus coqui (assembly GCA_035609135.1). Classification (NCBI taxonomy): domain Eukaryota; kingdom Metazoa; phylum Chordata; class Amphibia; order Anura; family Eleutherodactylidae; genus Eleutherodactylus; species Eleutherodactylus coqui. The sequence continues at coordinate 5,770,558 of CM069415.1, forward strand.
AGCAGAAAGTAATCGCAAATGATCATGGATGCAATCTGTTTTCCTCATGGATGTACGCACAGCATAATGTCCGTGCGGTAGAAAGCTCCGGGGAGAGTAATCATTGTTGGCATTCATCTTTATGAACAGGTGCTAAGCGCTTCATATATTGGGTTGGACTTTTTAATTTCTTGCTCTATTATGTGACAGGTGGAAGAGCTGAAGGAGACGGTGAAAGATGAATTCATGCCTTGGGTGTCTCAGTATTTGGTAATGAAGAGGGTCAGCATTGAGCTAAACTTTCACAGCTTATACTCTAACTTCCTGGATGCTCTGAAAAACCTGGAATTCAACAAAATGGTTCTGGCTGAGACCTACAGAAATATTAAGGTAAGTAATCTCCCTCCACATCACCCGTACAGATGTCCTTCATGTCAGCTGATTGCACTTGTCCCCTCCAGGTGCTTCTGACATCTGACAAAGCTGCTGCCAACTTCTCTGACCGCTCGCTGCTGAAGAACTTGGGTCACTGGCTGGGAATGATCACTTTAGCAAAGAACAAGCCCATCCTGCACACGGTTAGTAGAGTGGGGTCTGTTCGCTATCTGTTCTGCATCTTGTTGGCCATTTCTAAGTGTCATTTTCCTGCAGGACCTGGATGTGAAGTCCTTGCTGCTGGAAGCCTATGTGAAAGGACAGCAGGAGCTACTCTATGTTGTGCCTTTTGTTGCCAAAGTCTTAGAGTCCAGTGTGAGGAGTGTGGTGAGTGACTGTCCGGGTCTGGTGCTGCACATTGAACCTTTCTTTCGTGCTCCTCACTAGATTATTTGCTTGCAGGTTTTCCGACCCCCAAATCCATGGACTATGGCTATTATGAATGTACTGGCAGAACTTCATCAAGAACACGACTTAAAGGTGAGTTACAACAGGACGTCCATCTTGAAGCCATCGGTTCAGTGGGGGTTGAGACCTGTGACTGCACATTCATCTTGAGCCGTCGGTTCATTGGAGGTTAGGCCTTGCCGCAGGATGTCAGTCTTTAGCCATTGGTGTAGCAGAGGTTGAGCTTTGCAGCAGGATTTCTGTTAAATAACTTTCCTCTTTTTACGGTAGTTGAATCTCAAGTTTGAGATTGAAGTTCTTTGTAAGAACCTGGCCATAGACATTAATGACCTGAAACCCGGCAGCCTATTGAAGGACAAGGATCGTCTTAAATCGCTGGATGAGCAACTTTCTGCCCCAAAGAAAGATGTTAAACAGCAAGAGGAGCTGCCGCCGATCACCAATGCCAATGAATATGCTATCCGCACAGCTGGGAAGCTTTGGGCCTCGGTGGAGAAGCAGGAGTCTGATGCAGTCTTCACGGGTAAGAATTGTCTGCTCCATTGGTCGGTGTCTTCTCTGTGGATGGTTTGCAACTTATTTCTTTGTCTTTAAAGCAACAGCCACAGCGCCACCGCCCAGTGCCACATGCACGGCCACTGCACCGCCTCAGCCGCAGTACAGCTACCATGATATCCACGTTTATTCGCTTGCGGGCCTTTCGCCTCACATCACTCTTAATCCCACAGTAAGTGCACAGTGTCACCAGCCTGGCTTCTCCCTTCCTGTGTTTTTTCAGTAACCATCTTCTGAGTTTCTTCTTTATTTTATTTTTGTCCTCAGATTCCTCTCTTCCAAGCCCATCCGCAGCTGAAGCAGTGCGTGCGCCAGGCTATAGAGCGTGCAGTGCAGGAGCTGGTGCACCCAGTGGTAGACAGATCCATCAAGATTGCAATGACCACTTGTGAGCAGATTGTGCGGAAGGATTTTGCATTGGATTCCGAAGAGTCTCGGATGAGGGTGGCTGCTCACCACATGATGCGCAATCTTACTGCTGGCATGGCCATGATCACCTGCAGGGAGCCTTTACTCATGAGCATCGCTACCAATCTCAAGAACAGCTTTGCCACAGCTATGCGGGTATCTCGGCTTATAAATACGGATCTGTTAAGGTGTGACTGTCTGCAACTCTTCATCATTCATGACCTGAGGTTGTTTTCTGCAGGCGGCATCCCCTCAGCAGCGGGAGATGATGGAGCAGGCGGCTGCTCAGCTCGCCCAGGATAATTGCGAGCTGGCCTGCTGCTTTATTCAGAAGACGGCGGTGGAGAAGGCTGGGCCAGAAATGGACAAAAGACTTGCCACAGTATGTCGCCTTGCCTTCGGCCATCATGGTTATCTTTTGAATCTGATATTAAATGGTTTGGCTCTACTGGCAGTAGTGTCTTGCTTATTGTTTCACTCTTGCTGCACAGGAGTTTGAGTTGAGGAAGCATGCCAGACAGGAAGGCCGCCGCTACTGTGACCCTGTTGTTCTGACTTATCAAGCAGAGCGTATGCCAGAACAGATCCGCTTGAAGGTAACACGTCCATAATAGTGCAGAATGTGATCCAAACACAATATGATTTTCTGTCAGCGACTAGAGCCCTTCTGACTTATTCTTCCCTTGCAGGTCGGAGGTGTCGACCCCAAACAGCTGGCTGTTTATGAGGAGTTTGCACGTAACGTTCCTGGCTTCCTCCCCACCAATGATCTGACCCAGCCCACAGGATTCTTGGCTCAGCCCATGAAGGTAAGAGCAGTGACTGGGTCATTTATGAAGCTTGTTCTGCATTTCATCTAGTATTAAACATCCATCTCTCTTACAGCAACAAGCCTGGGCCACTGACGACGTTGCTCAGATCTACGATAAGTGCATAACTGAACTGGAACAACATCTGCATGCAATCCCTCCTGCTCTGGCCATGAACCCCCAGACACAGGCTCTGCGCAGTTTACTGGAAGCCGTGGCCCTTGCTAGAAATTCTAGAGATGCCATTGCTGCATTAGGTTTGCTGCAGAAGGTGAGATTTGCCACTGGAGCCCCTTATAGCCTCATTGCTGAGCAGCAAGTCATGATCTGTCATGTATTCTATGCAGGCTGTAGAGGGGCTTCTGGACGCCACAAGTGGAGCAGATGCCGACCTTCTCCTCCGATATCGAGAGTGTCATCTGCTTGTCCTGAAGGCTCTTCAGGATGGACGTGCTTATGGCTCTCCTTGGTGCAATAAGCAAATCACTAGGTAAGCAGCAGACTTTGTTGCTGGATGTGTCATGGGAAGGGTCTAGTATAAATATTCACATCTGTCCTTGTGGCAGGTGTCTAATTGAGTGCCGGGACGAATACAAATACAACGTGGAGGCTGTGGAGTTGCTGATCCGGAATCATCTGGTGAACATGCAGCAGTACGACGTTCACTTGGCTCAGGTAACGCCTTAAGCTGCACCCATATTTCTTATTTGCGCCTTAATGTCTTGTTCTCCTGACTAAACTCATTCTTTGTCCAGTCCATGGAGAACGGGCTAAATTACATGGCTGTAGCCTTTGCCATGCAGCTGGTGAAGATCTTGTTGGTGGATGAGCGCAGTGTGAGCCACGTGACGGAAGCAGAATTTTTCCACACGATAGAGACCCTGATGCGCATCAATGCCCACTCCAGAGGCAATGCTCCTGAAGGGTGAGTACTGGGTGAGATGACCTTACACTTGACTTTGCACCATTTTTTAAACCTGTGTTCTGTGTTGGATGGAGGTTACGCTGTGGTGCTACAGCAAATGTGCTGCTCATTATCACTTGTGCTGCTCATGTGCAGCGTGTGCTGAGGGGCTCTACAGAATTTGGGGTCCCCAGGATTGTTGGTGTCGCAGTATTTACGTTTCTGCTTTGCTACAGGCTTCCCCAGCTGATGGATGTCTTGCGCTCTAACTTTGAAGCGATGATTGAGAGGGCGCAGGGTGGGCCTAACTTCATGATGCATTCTGGCATCTCCCAAGCTTCAGAGTATGATGATCCTCCAGGCCTGCGAGAGAAGGCAGAATACCTCTTGCGAGAGTGGGTGAACCTGTACCACTCTGCCGCTGCTGGACGGGACAGCACCAAAGCCTTCTCTGCATTCGTTGGGCAGGTGAGTGTGTGCAAGTTATTCTAGGGACTGGCGGAGTCTCCTCTGTGATAACACAAGCTCTTCCATCAGATGCATCAGCAGGGGATCCTCAAGACCGATGACCTGATCACCCGCTTCTTCCGGCTGTGCACAGAGATGTGTGTGGAGATCAGTTACAGAGCGCAGGCTGAGCAGCAGCACAACCCGGCCGCCAACCCCACCATGATCCGAGCGAAGTGCTACCATAACCTGGATGCTTTTGTGAGGCTGATCGCTCTTCTGGTTAAGCATTCCGGAGAAGCCACCAATACAGTGACCAAGATCAATCTTCTCAATAAAGTGAGTGTCCCTGCTTGGTTGAGGGTTGGGGATCTGCTGTCTCTGTTCTGACGTCTCTTGTGTTGCCTGCAGGTACTGGGTATTGTTGTGGGGGTACTGCTCCAGGACCATGAGGTGAGGCAGAGTGAGTTCCAGCAGTTGCCGTATCATCGGATCTTCATTATGTTGCTACTTGAGCTAAATGCTCCAGAGCACGTGCTCGAGACCATCAACTTCCAGACTCTCACAGCTTTCTGGTACGTCTCTGCCCCTGGAGAAAGCTGCACACCGTGTGAACTCGTCCCAGCTTAATTTTTTTTTCATTTTATTTCCAGCAATACCTTTCACATCCTCCGACCAACTAAAGCTGCGGGCTTTGTCTATGCCTGGCTGGAGCTGATTTCCCATCGAATCTTCATTGCTCGAATGTTGGCGCACACCCCTCAGCAGAAGGTTAGTCTTGCCTCTACAGGACCTCAGAGTCCCCAGTTTTGGAATTGTCGATTTCACCTCCGTTATGTCCGCAGGGGTGGCCTATGTACGCTCAGCTGCTGATCGACCTCTTCAAGTATTTGGCTCCGTTCCTCAGAAACGTTGAACTCACCAAACCTATGCAAATTCTCTACAAGGTGAGTTGTGTGGCCCAGGAATTGTGGCGCTGTGGACTTTTGTGTGACCTGAAGGGGCTCACCTGTGGGTTCTTGTTAATTTTAGGGCACTCTGCGGGTTCTGCTTGTGCTGTTGCATGACTTCCCCGAGTTCCTCTGTGACTACCACTATGGCTTCTGTGACGTCATCCCACCCAATTGCATCCAGCTGAGGAACCTGATCCTGAGTGCCTTCCCACGCAACATGAGGCTTCCAGACCCCTTCACTCCCAACCTCAAGGTACCAATAATGAGACCACCACTTTTAAATGTGACCTGACAGTGGCTGCTGGCTGCGCTGTTCTTCTATGAGCAGCATGTAGTGCAGTAGCAGGTCATATCGTCTACACAAATGATGGCAGACAGTGGATAACGTGGCTTTCCTCTTGTAGGTTGACATGCTGAGTGAGATTAACATTGCTCCCAGGATTCTCACTAACTTCACTGGAGTGATGCCCCCACAGTTCAAAAAAGACCTGGACTCATACCTGAAGACTCGCTCACCTGTCACCTTCCTGTCCGAACTCCGCAGCAACCTACAGGTCTGTTCCTTCCCGCTGGCTTGGATGTAAAAATGTGAAATCTTTTTATATGGCTGAGAGCGAGTTGCGCCCAAGATTCTCAGGTGTAAGTCACATCACACAGCACATGAACACCCCATGTGTCTACTGTGTGATCGGCAGTTGACTGCACATTGTAAGACCTATTCTTGTGAGATTGGCCTATCTTGCAGCACCGTTGCGAGAGAAGCTGACCATGTAAATACCCATTGCAAATAACGGGTTCTATTTTTGTGCAAGTCTTACGTGAACTTGCATGGGAATATCAGTTGTGTAAATACAGCCTTAACACTGTCCCTTCCACTGCAGGTCTCTAACGAGCCTGGAAACCGCTACAGCATCCAGCTGATCAATGCGCTGGTCCTTTATGTCGGGACTCAGGCAATCGCGCACATTCATAACAAGGGCAGCACGCCTTCCATGAGCACCATTACACACTCGGCCCATATGGACATCTTCCAGAACCTGGCAGTGGACCTGGACACTGAAGGTGAGATTTCGGATCCTGCACTTGCTGTCATCCTCTTCCTGCTGCGGACACTTACAACCTTTCTCTTCCTCTACAGGTCGCTACCTCTTCCTAAACGCCATTGCCAACCAGCTGCGCTACCCCAACAGCCACACACACTACTTCAGCTGCACTATGCTGTACCTCTTTGCTGAGGCCAACACAGAGGCCATACAGGAGCAGATCACCCGGTGAGCACCTATCTATGGTCAGTGTCTGACCCGCAGCAGCAGGACTTGGGAGTAGTCACTCACCCGCTGTTTTCTTGTAGGGTCCTGCTGGAGCGATTGATTGTGAACCGACCTCATCCCTGGGGGCTCCTCATCACCTTCATCGAGCTGATTAAGAACCCTGCCTTTAAGTTCTGGAACCACGACTTTGTGCACTGTGCTCCAGAGATTGAGAAGTAAGTGCTAGTCCTGCGTAACAGGTGCAGTTCTGAACAATATGGAAGTGGAAACGTGCGTTTCCTTTTCTGCTGCGGAGACCTTTGCTGCACTTGTGCAGAGTTGGTGTTCTGCGCTCTCCACCTCGCTGTGTATTAAGTCATGGCCACTTTATATAAATGGGAGACCTAAGATGCCTCTTTTGTCCACAGGTTGTTCCAGTCAGTGGCACAGTGCTGCATGGGTCAGAAGCAGGCTCAGCAGGTCATGGAGGGTACTGGTGCCAGCTAGATGACCACTGCACCCTCCATGGACTGGACAGATGACCATAAGTCTGCAATGTGAAGAATCCTCTTTATTATTTTTCCGCCCACCAGTTGAGCTGAGTCTGACGTCTCCTCCCGGTCACAAGAATCAAGCGCCAACGTCTCCTCCTGGTCACAAGAGTTGCGCCGACGTCTGGGAGGATTTTTTTTTTTAATTTTAATTTTTTCTTTTGGCCAAACAAAGGATGTTGTGAATATAGAAATTTTTTTTCTTGTTCTGTAAATACGGATCTGAACACGAAGCCTTGGAGTCTCGGTTTGTCCAATTGTTGGGGGCACGGAGTTAACCACTTCTTTCCCAGTGTATTGTTTGGCAGCAAATGGACTGACTGCAGGGGAGGGGCAGGAGCACTTGTGCGGAGCTGGCGGCGGGGACAGGGCTTGCTGTGATGCTGCGCAGGAAACCAGACGTTGGCGCTTGTAAAGAGAGAAGCGACACTATTTTCTGAGACTTGGGGTTTGGTTGGTCTCCCAGCAGCCGGCCCGCGGTTTGTACAGAGCCCCCCTCCCACCCACCCCTTCCTGGACCAATACAGGCCATTTTGTAGAATTTTGAATGTTTTGTAAATGTATTGGTCCTGTGTTGTATTTTGTAGCTTTCAGTTCTCACTTGTATGTATGGATTCTGTAGTTACACATTAAAGTTATGACCTGCAGCTCCGATGTCTCATCTCTTCACCCAGTCATCATCCTTGTACATGTCCTCAGGATTTAGTGTGGTTTCATCTCTCCTTCTGATGATTAGGAGGTTCTCTTGGTGTTGGGTTAGGTTTGCACCATACTTGATGTGTCAGATTTTTATTATCTTGATGCAAAGTGGTGACGCCACTGTGATCCTTGGTGGTCAGTGGTGGAATTGCACCTTTATAAAAAATAAAAAAAAAAAGTTTATGGCGTGTCAAAAGTTTTAATAAGTTGGGGGTCTGTGCGAAGACCCTCCACTAATAGCTGCAGGCGCTCACTCAATCCCCTGTGCCCCTTTTGGCTATCGTTGCTTGTCTGCTCCTCAGCTGCTGAAGACCGATGCGTAGATGTCTCTTCATCTCCACCCCGCTGATGAACTCTTGACGTGTTCCTTTGACATGTCAGGTATGCTTTTAAAAATGCAGTTACTTGTTGGTGCGACTGTCACCCTGGCTGGTAGGATGCGTTGGCGAGCCCTGCAGCTTCCAGGGGGTGTTCGCACCGCTGTCCCAGGAAGAGACCTCTGCTCTTTGGGTTTTCTCATACATGCGTGTTGTTTTTTTTTTTTTGTTGGCGCCTTTAGTGTTGTCCTGTGTTCAGGAAGTAATGGAGCAGGATATGGTAGGTACCTGCTGTCCCTGACTGTCAAAAGCTTTTGATTGGATTACCATAAATGGCTCTGGTCCTTCTTGGAGAGCTTGCCGAGAAGCTTTGAACATTGTATGCAGGGGCTGAGACTCTCTTGGTGTGCTGTTGGGCCTGTCCTAACCTTTCCTCCCTCTACCCCCTGTTTTTGTATTCACGATAGATCCCTACCTTTAGGCCTCATGCCCACGGCAAGCGCGAGATACGACTGCAGATTTACGGGAGTACCGCGGTGATAAATAAAACGCGCCTACTGGTGATCATGGAAAAGCACGCATTTTTCTGCAGTCTTCATTAATATATTAATGGAGACCTCCTGTAGCGTAAATCCGTGGAAAATAGAACATGACGTGATTTATTTCCCACTGCAGAAATCCGCAGTAAAATTCCTTGTGTCGGCATTGGCAGACAAAACTATTAGGTTCAATAGAACCTAATGGTCGCAGAATGCTACAGCCATACAAACCCGTTTGTGGGCATTTGCCCAGGGACATATAGCAGGAATCTGGGTCAACTGGGTGGTGCCATATACTCATTTATGCAGTAGGCTTCATGAGTTTAGTAGCTAAGAAGGCCGAAAGTGGCTGGTAAATGTTGTGGCCAAAATGTGTCCACTAGTTTAGGAACCTGTAACATGCTGTGTTTTCCTGAAAATAAGACCCGGTCTTTTTTTCTTTTTTTGCCCCAAAAGATGGGCTAGGTCTTTTCGGGAGGGGTTGTCTTATTCTTGCCTAGCAGGTGCGGTCCAGGTCAGTCACGCTGCTCTCCAGAGCGCCGATGTGCTTCTTGCAGTCCTCTGATGCTCACGGTAAAAATCACTTCCTGTTTACAGGATTCATAAATCCTACCTCCAGAAAGCGATGGCTGTGATTGGCTGAGCAGTGCTCAAGAACCAGTGTGATGGCTGTAATTGGTTCATCAAGCACTGTATTTGGTTCTTTGACGGCTGCACAGCCATTGTGTTGTGGAGGCAGGATTTATGAATTAGCTGAGCTGCTGCATTGGTTGGCCAATTCATAAATCCTGTCTCTCTATGGATGTGATTGGTTCAACAGTTGCTCAGCCATTGCATTGGTTCAGGCGCTGGTCAGCCAATCAAAGCTACCGCTTTCTGGAGGTGGGATTTATGAATTCTGTAACCAGGAAATTATCTTCTGTGGACGGGCAAGGACTGCAAGAAGCGATGCTGGAGCAGAGGGAGGGACCTAGCCTGAGCATGCTAGGCAATGTATTGCTATAGTGTTTGTTTTTTTGTTTTTTTTTTGTTTTTTTTTTAATGTAATGCAGCCAGGGCTTAATTTGGGGGTAGGGCTTATATTTTAAGCCTCCCTGAAAATCCTAAAAAAATAAGGGTAGGGCTTAGTTTTTGGGAAACAGGGTATTAACAAATGGTTTAAATAGGCTTGAGTTCAGCCAGTGAGTAGTACAAGTGCTGACAGTGCTGCTAAACTGGCTTTGCTTGCATTCTTACTGTTTTAGCACTCACTGAAATTGGTAAATTCATTTTTGCAAATTTTACTTTAAAAAAAGTAGAAAAATAAACACCTGTAACTCAAAGGACACCTTTGTAGACCTGTACAAGACGCACACAGTGCAAGTGAGAAAAATGGCTCAAGGCGCAGTGACTCCAAATAATGCTAATGATAAGCTATGAAGGTTTTGAGTATAACCAGCAGAACACGTTTCGAGGGGAAAAAAGGATAGAATTTCTTACTGAAAATTCCTTTTTTCCGAGTCCTCATGACGGCAGTACGTGGAGGTTGCCCTCTGACCTCGTAGGGACAGGACAGATTTCTGTTTACCAGGAAAACTTTATTCACTGAAGAAAAACATTGTTAGTTCACGTTAAACACATCTAGAGGGGTGAGCTGCCCAAACATTAACAGTACTGCGTGTACCAATAAACATATATTAAGGGAGGGTAATGACGTGCCGCCATGGTGACTCGGGAAAAGGGAATTTTCGGTAAGAATTCTAGCCTTTTCCCTGGCGTTGTCAGGACGGCAGTACATGGAGCCTACCAAATTACTTGTCCGGGGTGGATTGTCAGTTTTTCTAAAGGGAGACGTACGGTCTAAATAATACAGAATGGCTCTTCACATCTAGGCTATGATTTTCTTTGTTTTGGGGGGGTTCTGACAAAAGGAGGGAAGGATAACTTTTTGCTGACAAACTTTGAGATCACTATGGGTATGAATAAGGGCTCCGGTTTTAAGACTATCCTATCGTCCGGTACGAATAAAGTGTTCTACACGAAAAGGCCCGGATCTCGTTAACCCGTCTTGCTGTCGTAACTGACAAGGAGTATCGTTTTAAGAGTTAACGGTTTAACCATCAATTGATCTATAGGTTCGAAGGGGGGCCTACAGCGGCTTTTAAGCACTAGGTTTAAATCCCATGGAGGTATTGAGCTACGGATTACTGGCCTTATCCTCTCCGCTGTGGACTAACTTGTGCTCTGCTAACGCCTGATCTAGAAAGCATGAGAGAGCTGAGATCTGGACTTTAAGGGTCCCCGGGCTTAGCTTTTTGTCCAGGCCTTCCTGAAGGAAATCTAGAGTCTCCGTTATAGAGGTGTCAAAATCAGAAACTTCCGACTTCCTCCAGGAAGTAAACTTCTTCCATATTTTATTATAAATGGCAGTGGTTACTGGCTTACGACTCTGACAGAGTTGACACGACCGTGGCAGACAAACCTTGGTTTAGTAACATCTAGGCTGTTAAATTCCGCTTCTGTTCATTGGGACACAGAACTGGGCCCTGCGACAGGAGATCCTCCCTCGCTGAAAGCTAGATTGGATCTGTGATAGCTAGGTTCAGAAGAAGGGGGAACCATGCGCGCTTCTCCCAGTACGGGACGACTAGTAACAGTCACATGACTTATCTGGATCTTTTGCAGGACCCTTGGGATAAGGGGAATGGGAGGGAAGGTGTAGGCCAGATCCATATCCCAAGCTTGCGAGAAAGCGTCTATCCAAAGGCTTTGCCTCTTGGGTTGAGGGAGAAGTATTTCAAGCATTTTGCGTTTGACCTGCTCGCAAAAAGGTCTACTTGCGGCATGCCCCAGGTGTCCACGATACGTCGGAACTCTTCCCAGTTCAGGGACCATTCTACCAGATCCAGATGATTCAGGCTGAGGTAGTCTGCTGTCACGTTCTGGGATACTCTGAGATGAACCGCTGTTAATGACTGCGGCCCAGCAGAAGATTCGGGCTGTTAGCTTTAGGAGCTGGAATTTCTTGGTACCTCCCTGATGACGAATAAGGGAGATAGCCATCACGTTATCGGAGAAGACTTTAACACAGCGCTTCCCAAATAGCCATAAGTTCTCTGAAGTTTGAAGTCTGCCTTTTAGCTTCTGGGCCCCATTTCCCTTGTAACAGGTGTTGTCCTACCTGTGCTCCCCAACTGAGCTGGCTAGCATCCGTGACTACGCTAACGAAGGGTTCGGGAACCCACTGGGATTCTGCATTCAGATTATGGGCCGACAACCACCAGTGAAGAGACCGGACAACTGACGATGACAGGAGCCTCTTGCTCTCTAATGGGGTCGTCGCTCTATCCCAGTTACTCAGGACAGCCCTTTGCAGCGTTCTTGAATGTGCTTGGGCCCATGGTATAATCTGTATGCATGATGTCCTGAGGCCCAACAGTCTCATTCCTTCTCTTAATGATAGCTGGGTTTTTTTGCACATATTTAGGGACTGCCTGTCTTAAGCTCTCCTTCCTGAGTGGCAGCAAAGATAGAGTCTGGGACTCGGAGTCTATCTGGACGCCCAAAAATATTTTTTTTGAGTTTCCGGAAGAAGACTGGACTTTTGGAAGTTCACAATCCACCCTAGTTTCTGGAACAGAGCGACTGAACGAGCGGTATCTTCCTTCAGGACTTTTACTGAGGGGCCTATCAGTAAAAAAAATCGTCCAGATAGGGAGCGATGTTAATGCCTGATGCATGAAGATATGCTACCATCTCGACCACGATTTTCGAGAAAACCCTTGGCGCGGTAGATATGAACTGGAAATGATATAGACAGTTCCCGATTTCCACCGCGAATTGCAAATATTTATGATCAGGAAGAATCGGGACAGGATAGTATGCATCTTTTAGGTCAATTGGACACATATAATCTCCTCTGTTAACTAAGGTCAGTACTGATCTAATCGGCTCCATCTTAAATTTTTTGTAAATGATATACTTGTTTAAGCCTTTAAGGTTAAAGATCAGACAGTGCGACCCATTTGGTTTTTTAATGAGAAAAAGAGGAGAATAGTACCCCAATTTCTGTTCTGAAGAGGCGACCTCCACTATTGCCCCCATATGTAGCAGGTTAGTGATTTCTTCTCTAAAGACTTTTTGAAGGGCCGGGGATTGCGCGGGAGTTATAGCAAATCTATTAGGAGGCCGGACAAAAAATTCTATTCTATACCACCGGGGTACTAATTGGAGAACCTACGATTCTTTCGGCTCCATGGAGGGAGCCCGCTTACTTGTCCCTGTAGGGACAGGACGCACTGAGGAATGGAAGGGCGGAGGAGCCTTTTCAAGCCTCTTGCTTCCTGTCCCTACGAGGTCAGAGGGCAACCTCCATGTACTGCCGTCATGACGACGCCGGGGAAAAAAAAACTCTTCAGTGATTGCTGGGGCATACATAACATGCTGGATGGCGACGGTGAGGATTTAGGTTGCCATGCCAGCAAGGCCAATAGAGAGAACCAGACTGCAGGTGTGCCTCCCAGTGTCTGAAGTGTAGATACCAGGAGCCCTACTCGCAGCCTGGTCCTCTCCCTATTGACCGTGCTGGCGTGACAACCTAAATACTCACTGTAGCCATCCAGTAAAAAAAAAAAAAAAATCACAGGCAGCGCTCAGCTGTCATTCAGTCACAGGCAGCGCTTTCTGAAGGTGGGGATTTTTCAATCCCCGGCCTCCAGAAGACGACTGCTATTCTAGGTGAGTAAAAAATGTATTTATTTATTTTTAACTCTACAGCTAGGGATGATTTTCAGAGAAGGTTTATATTTCAAGCCCTTCCCCGAAAATCATTGCTGCAGGGGTTACCTGCAACCCATTGCTTTCAATGGGGCCGCAGCAGCGCCGGGCACATTGAAAGCAATGAGATAGCGTCGCAGACCTCTGCCACAGCTGTGGCTGAGGATTCCTTTGTCTCCCAGTGGATGAAGGAATTCCCTTCCATAGATGTCACAGCTGAGGCAGAAGTCTGTGATGTATTCCCTATGTTCTCAAACAGACGGGTGCTGCTGCCACCGGCCCCATTGATGGCAATAAGCAATATTGCAGATTTTTCTTAGCGCTGCAAGGCTTGAGTGAAAAATCGCAAATGAGTATGGAACCATTAAAAATCATTGGTGTCATAATCATGCGTTTTCAGTCGCTCTCGCATTGCAAGAAAACAGACCGCTAGTAGGTAGGCGCCCTTAAGTGGAAAGACACCAACATGAACGTAAAGGAACAGATAGATTAAAACCTGCTTTAAAACACGGAACTAATTAAAATGGGAAGTGACCTTTCTGAGTTACATGTGTTTAAAAAAAAAGGTGAAATTCACAAAAAAAGTATTTATTTTATGTGATAAATTGCAGTGGGAGATAAAACGGCACGCGTCCAAACACAACAGAAGCCAGAGTAACGGAGCTTTGGTCAGCACTTGTCCTACTCACGGCCCAGATTTAAGCTTATTTAAGCTGTTTGCTAATATGTTTTGGGGTCCCAAACTTGTGGACCATTTTGTCGTGATAACATTTACCAGCCACTTTGGGCCTTATTAGCCCCCCCCCCCCACCCACCCCCCCACCCCCTACCAATGCTTGGGCAGCCCTGCCTGTAAAGTTTTCAAATTCTACACAAAAAGTTGACAAAGTGCACCAAGTTCCAGTGGGTGAGCTTAGATCAAGAAGAGTGGCAACACAAACCTGGATATTTTTCCAAAATGACCTGCGAGGGAACAGTGTTGTGTGTGTTTTTTATGCAAATTGCTCTAGTGCCTCAACCAGGCTGAAACTTTGCAGAACTTCATACAGGTTCTGTAGGGATAGTCTGTAAAAATTTCAGGAACATTGAAGGTGGTTGAGCAGGCATTAGGCCACTTGGCATGGAATGACCCTCTCGTCTCCTGCAGCGGACGCTGTGCTCCCCCGTCTCTGGAGGGAGTATTCTCCTGCAGTTGTATAGTACCCTCCAGTAGTGTATACTCCCTGGGTTTAGGGTTTGTGGGGCTTCCACCATCAGATAGGGTTTAGGTGTGTACTGCCCTGGACGGTGCCTAATTACCGCTGATTGGAGCTGGGAGAAGAAATGAGCGTTTTCTGAGAGGATCTCCAATCACCCTGCAGAAGGGAGTGAATTCTGCTTCTGCCTTAATACTTCATGAATGAAAAATCTAAGGGGGCAACTATATATGTGATCAAGGAGCTGTGTAGGGTCTTTGCTTGAGGCTTACGGCCTCTGGGCTTTGCCTTTTACATTTGCCTATGACCCTTTATGGCTCTGCCTATGGCCTTTTAGCCTTTGTTGGCTCTGATAGCATGAATAGCCCTGGATGGCTCTCTCCGTTGGCCTTATGGCCAGTTGTGGCCTAAAATTCACTTATGGCTTTGTGGTTTTTACCCTTTGTTCTTTGTGGTTTTTACCCTGTGGCCTAGCAGCCTTTCGGGGGGGTAGGGCCTTCATGCCAGACCTAGGTCCTTATAGCAACGGTGCTTGGCCTCGGGCTTGTGGCCTCTGGGCTTTGCCTTTTACATTTGCCTATGACCCTTTATGGCTCTGCCTATGGCCTTTTAGCCTTTGTTGGCTCTGATAGCATGAATAGCTCTGGATGGCTCTCTCCGTTGGCCTTATGGCTCTACTTGTAGCATAATAAGCTTTATGGCTTTGCCGATAGCCTTATGGCCAGTTGTGGCCTAAAATTCACTTATGGCTTTGGGGTTTTGCCTTTTGTTCTTTGTGGTTTTTACCCTGTGGCCTAGCAGCCTTTCGGGGGGTAGGGCCTTCATGCCAGACCTAGGTCCTTATAGCAACTGTGCTTGGCCTCGGGCTTGTGGCCTCTGGGCCTTACCTATGCATGTTATCCTAAAGGCTTGCGACAGCTGAGCTCTGACTAGGATAGTGTTTCCCAACTCCAGTCCTCACGGACCCCCAACAGGTCAGGTTTTCAGGAATTCCTTGGTATTGTACAGGTGATGTAATTATTGTTTTCGCCTCAGACATTGCCGCAGGTGTTCTCTATATAGGATATCCTGAAAACATGACCTGTTGGGGTCCGTGAGGACTGGAGTTTGGGAAACACTGCTCTAGGATCCCCCTTTTGACTTCTAGCCTCCAGGCTCTGCCAATGACCCGCTTCCTCCTGTCCTCTGTCTTGGGCTGCTGGCTGGTGCCCTTCAGTGGAAGGACAATAGGAGAAGCCTCGCTTTCCTCCTCGCACGTTTCGGCAAAGGCCCATTTAGATGGGACAAATGTCTGGCAAACGATGCCCGACACTCATCCTCGCACATACTAGAGCCTCCGATGGGGGATTTTAGGAGTCTTTCTTCCTGAAGTTGCCTCCTTATGTGGAGAAGTTACAGGACACTTTTAGACTTTGGGACATTTATTTTTGATGTTTTCTCTACGGATTCTTAACTTTAAAATCAAGAACTCCGATCTGGAATTTTATCTTAGATTTCTCCTGACTGCGAGATATTGGTGTCATATTGTGTAAATAGTTGTTCCTTCCTGGAAATCGGACTTCCTAAGAACAACATTAGTGTGTCTCAGAGTCCAGTTGGCTCTCGTAGAGAAACCAGTACAATGGGGGCGTTGGGTCCGGGGGTCCAAAAACCTGTTCTAGATTCTGTAATTTGAAAGGTCTACTTGGTTGTCAGTTTTCATAGTCGGACGGGAGTGCCGATGCTTCAGGGCGACAAGGTGGTTCAGTAGTTTTACTGGTACTTTATCGGTGGGTTCTCCAAGCCAAAGAGTTATCAGCCTGAAGTGATATCCTGCTGACTGCTATCAGATGGTGATTACCCTCTAGAAGTGTTACTCCCAATATCTGCTCTGCATGGCGTCATAGCGGGAAGTGCAGCGCGAGGCCGGCAGGAGGTCGTTCTCCCGGGGAGGCGATTTGTTTGTCTTTAGGGTTCGGTTTCTCTAAATACAGTTGGGCCGACTTCACACACAGCGTAAATGCTGAGACCTTTCCACGGCATTTACAGAAGCCGCCAGCGGGAGGAGATTCCGAAAACCTTCATGTGGGGCAGAAATTTTTGAAAAACGCTGTGGATTCTAAAACTGGCAGCGCGCCCCTTCCTGCTGTGGAAGTCAAACCTTAACCCCTTAACAGTTACGTCATGGAGGCGCAGGGTTTGTATGGAGCGGGATCAGAGCCAATCCTGCTCCATACAGGGCGGGTGCCAGCTGTCACTTCTGGTAACCCTTTAAATGCCGCTGTCAGTTGTGACAGGCATTTAATACTCTTAGGCCTTATGTCTACGGGGAAAATCAGATCCGCTGCGGATTTCTAACGCGGATTTGGGCTGCGGATGCACTGTAATTGTCTTTTATTTTTCATGCGGGAGATCAATTGAGCTACGTGCCCTATGAGCGCCGCACGCGTGATCCGCACTAAAATGGAGCATGTCCATTTTTTTTTCATGCTCCAGAAATTTTTTAATTACCATCCGCGGGTATTTATCTACCCGCGGGTGGTCAATGCATTCCTATGGGGCGCGGATCCGCGTGCGGGAAAAATGCAGCGGATTTTAATTCCTATTTTCCCCGTGGACATGAGGCCTAAGGATGCCAACTTTAGTTGTTTTTTTTTTCTCTTTCAAAAAAATCATTTTTTTAAATGTATATGGCTAGATGAGGGTCTGTTCGCCCGACTGTAAGCTCTTGAGGTCGCCCTGTTGCTTCATAGCTTGTAAGCTCTTCTGGCCAGGACTGCGACCTATTGCTTTATGACTTGGTCTTAGTTTGTCTATGTTGGTGCGATGTAAAAATTAGTAATCTAATCATACGGGGTCCGCCATGGAACAGTAGCCGCCCCTGCGCCCGCGCCACTGCTTTATGAAAGCTGTCGAGGGAAATGGCGATTGCCCATAGCAATGAATCCCAGATCATCCGCTCTGAGGCTCTCCCGCCACGTTGGTGGATCACGAGCGACCGGTAGCTGAAGGAAAAAAATCTCTGAACCTGAAACCTTGCTGAATAACGTCTGCGGGAACAAAGAGTGCGCCAAAGCTGAAGGCGTGGATTAGTGGAGGGGGCGGCCAGAGGACTGCTAGAGCCGGCGCCGTACTTCAGAACGGTCAAAGCGGGGTTTTATCAGGTCACGAGAATTCAGAGAATGAGGTATCTGTCTACTGCAAATCCCCACCGGACTCATGAAACACCGCTGCGCCACCAGAATATTGGTCATCAGGCAACTCTGATCACTGCGGTTTGTCCGCATGACTGAATAGTTTTATGATTAAAACACGCCAGAAAGAAAGTGCTACTTTTTTCAACACAACGCGCTACACCTCGCGGGTCCATGAATTGTTTACGGGAGAGCAAACTGTGAGCAAGGGGTTTTGGCCACCATGTTCCCCGGAGTTGTCCACATGCGACTTTTATCTGTGGGGAAATTGAAAGCAAAACGTGGATGCCCTGAAGAAAAACCTCACAAACACTATCTGCAGCATCACTGTTGAAGAGCTGCAGCCAACATCAGCCAACATGTTGCAATGTGCCCAGAGCTGCGAAGAAGTGAATGGTGACCACTACAACATCTGTTGTAATGTGTGCAAATCAATAAAGCCTTGGGATAAAAAGCATTCACATGCTCATTCTTCCTGTCAGGAGGGCTACTTTTCCATGGCCCAGGATGTAAATGTATGCCCTTGCTGGGAAGCAGTTCCCATGATCGGACATGCTGTACATTTGCGTTCTATACATGGAGCCGGCTCAGAGACTGAGCCCACACCGTCTGCAGCGGGGAGAACACCGATCCCAGCTGTTCCCTTACCGACCACAATCATGTGGTGTCCCGCTCTGTCATGTCCTGTGATTGCTATGATTAGCAATAATGCTTTTTCTTACTGAAGTACTGCCGTGTATTATCAGAGTGATCACAGTATCGCAGGTTCAAATCCTTTACAAGGACATTAAGAAAATGTAACAAAAGTTAATTAAAAATTGGAAAAATGTGGTTTTCTCTCCTTTGGGATCGCTGCATTCACACCGCCCCCTCCAATAAATTGGTCCCTTTTTATTCTGCGCGGCAAACCCGATTCTAAGAATAAACAACTGCTTTTATTTTGCTTTCCAAAATAATGCAATAAACATGATTGTTATGACGTCATATGAGGGGAGTGTATGGGCCATCGTCTCCCAAGGTGTAGGGGAAAAAGGCAGAGGGGGGCAGAAGGCCCAGGCTGCCCAGATCCGCCATCCACAGTTGGGGCACTTGCTGGTTCGGCTAAAGGTGTATCCTGGTGACTGCCGCAGTATTGATGTCTGTAGTTCCTGGGCTCAGCACTAGGTGGCACTAACGTCATGTCGCGGTCTATTTTGGAGCAGTGTGTGTGGGCGGAGCAGTGGAGCGGGTTGTATGGCAAAGCAGGGGCGTGGCTCTGGAGCAGGGTGTGTGGACAGAGCACGGGGCGTGGCTATAGAACAGGGTGTGTGGGCAGAGCAAAGGGCGTGGCTATGGAACAGGGTGTGTGTTGGCGGGGGCGGGACTTTGGAGCAGGGAGTGTGGGCGGGGCGGGACTTTGGAACAGGGAGTGTGGGCGGGGCTCGGCTCCCGGTGTCTGCACTGTAGCCCGAGGTGCTCCCCGGGGCTCTCCATGGAGCAGGCCGTGTGTCCGGGGGGAACGAAGCCCTGAGAGCGGGAGCGTCGCATCCTCCGCCCGATACTGAGAACAAAGGGGAGAAGCAGAGCCAGGACATGGCGGACGGCGAGGGAGCGCGCAGGGGGAGAGCTCGCCGGGCCCCGGGGCTGCTGCTGGGATGGAGCCTCGTCCTCCTCTCCTGTCAGGGCTGCGCGGCCGCCGGCGAGGACGAGGCTCGTGCTGAGGTAGGTGCTGCCGCTGCCCGCCGCCAGGGGGAGCCGCTCTATAAGGGACGTCCATGTGGAAGAAGTTG
>CM069415.1:5794704-5860274 GCA_035609135.1 Eleutherodactylus coqui
CGCCGCTCTGGATGTGACTGGAGGAGGAGGAGGAGGACGTGTGTGGTGACCGCCGCTCTGGCTGTGACTGGAGGAGGAGGACGTGTGTGGTGACCGCCGCTCTGGATGTGACTGGAGGAGGAGGAGGACGTGTGTGGTGACCGCCGCTCTGGATGTGACTGGAGGAGGAGGACGTGTGTGGTGACCGCCGCTCTGGATGTGACTGGAGGAGGACGTGTGTGGTGACCGCCGCTCTGGATGTGACTGGAGGAGGAGGAGGACGTGTGTGGTGACCGCCGCTCTGGATGTGACTGGGTGTTTGCTTTGAGCCCTTATTGATGGTTAACATGAACCATTACTCCCGTGACCCCCAACGTTACGAGATAACCGGGAAACCCCGTCCTGAGCCAAGAGAAAGAGGCAGTTGTGAGCCCAGCAGGACATGTGTAGGAGGGGCAGGGCGTGTGATTGTGTAGAGGGGGCGGCACATGTGTACATGCCTCAGATTACATACATGTGGACATGATACTTGCACTTCCCCGGCAGGATCCAGAATCACTCAGCGCGCCTCGGCGCCCATAACTCGGTGACCGCCATACAGAAAGCCTTTTCGGTGTGGTCCAGCGTGACTCCACTGACCTTCTCAGAAGTCCTGCACCAGAGCCCACAGTCCGCCGCCGACATCCTCATCCTCTTCGCTTCTGGGTTCCATGGTGACAGCTCGCCCTTCGATGGTCCCGGCGGCTTCCTGGCACATGCATACTTCCCTGGGCCGGGCATGGGCGGAGACGCTCATTTTGACTTGGAAGAACCTTGGACTGTGGATAACAGCGACCTGTCAGGTGAGGAGCGCAGGGCCGAGGGGCGTCTGCTGCGGGGAGGAGCGCCGGGCCGAGGGGCGTCTGCTGCGGGGAGGAGCGCCGGGCCGAGGGGCGTCTGCTGCGGGGAGGAGCGCCGGGCCGAGGGGCGTCTGCTGCGGGGAGGAGCGCCGGGCCGAGGGGCGTCTGCTGCGGGGAGGAGCGCCGGGCCGAGGGGCGTCTGCTGCGGGGAGGAGCGCCGGGGGGGGGCTGCAGATGGGTAACGGCCCCTTCTCCGTCTTCAGGGAATCACCTCTTCCTCGTTGCCGTCCATGAGCTCGGACATTCCCTGGGTCTGGAGCATTCCAATAACCCCTCTGCCATCATGGCGCCGTTCTACCAGTGGATGGATACTGACAACTTCCAGCTGCCTGAGGATGACCGGCGAGGAATCCAGCAGCTCTATGGTAAGAACCCGCATGGTGTGCCAGCCCCTGGCTACCTCCCCTTCCCCTACTATTGCCCATATATTACCTCCTCCATTATTGTCCTTGTATCATATTACCTCCCCTCCCCCATTATTGCCCCTCTCTCACCCCATTGCCCTCTCCCGTGATCCTCCAGGCTCCTCTTCCTCCTGTCATCTCCCGGGGCCGCTGACCAGCACTGTCTCTTGTCTGTGCAGGAAGTCCAAGCAACGAGGCACCGAGCACCCCATTTCCTATTCCTACTCCAGGCCAACCTGACAGGAGACCCCCAAGGCCACCGCCAGGGGGCAAACCAGAGCGGCCTGGAAATGCTCCTCCTAGAAGCCCGACCGGTCCTGATCAGTACGGACCTAACATTTGTGATGGAAACTTTGATGCTGTGACTGTTCTTCGAGGAGAAATGTTTGTCTTCAAGGTAAGTGGATTCTGAGATCTAATACGGCCCCCTCCCCCAACGAGTGCTAACGTCACTATGACATCATCTGATTACCTTCCACAATTAGTGCTGACATCATTATGTCATCACCCGATTAACTTCCCCAACCAGTGCTGACGTCACTGTTACTTCACCTGATTACCTTCCCAACCAGTGATGACGTCACTATGACATCACCTGATTACCTTCCCCCTAGCCAGTGCCGACGTCGCTGGGATCACCTTCCCCCCTAGCCAGTGCCGACGTCGCTGGGATCACCTTCCCCCCTAGCCAGTGCCGACGTCGCTGGGATCACCTTCCCCCCTAGCCAGTGCCGACGTCGCTGGGATCACCTTCCCCCCCTAGCCAGTGCCGACGTCGCTGGGATCACCTTCCCCCCTAGCCAGTGCCGACGTCGCTGGGATCACCTTCCCCCCTAGCCAGTGCCGACGTCGCTGGGATCACCTTCCCCCCTAGCCAGTGCCGACGTCGCTGGGATCACCTTCCCCCCTAGCCAGTGCCGACGTCGCTGGGATCACCTTCCCCCCTAGCCAGTGCCGACGTCGCTGGGATCACCTTCCCCCCTAGCCAGTGCCGACGTCGCTGGGATCACCTTCCCCCCTAGCCAGTGCCGACGTCGCTGGGATCACCTTCCCCCCTAGCCAGTGCCGACGTCGCTGGGATCACCTTCCCCCCTAGCCAGTGCCGACGTCACCAGCTCTTCTGTACTGTAGCAGGAGGCAGACTAGAGTTGCCCCCAAATTGTCAGTGTGTTCCACAGTACAGGATGACCCTTTCCCCGTAGTCCGCTGACTGTGTTGTGTTCCTGCGCAGGGCGTCTGGTTCTGGAGAGTGCGCCATAACCGGGTCTTGGATAACTACCCCATGCCTATCGGCCATTTCTGGAGAGGACTTCCAGCCAACATCAGCGCAGTCTACGAGAGACACGATGGCAAGTTTGTCTTCTTTAAAGGTGAGTGCTTGGTGCAGGGGGCGGGGACAATGCTGTGGGGGCGTGGCCATGTAATTATAAATATCTCATTGATTGTCAGGAGATAAATATTGGCTGTTCCGTGAGGCAAATCTAGAGTCCGGGTATCCGCAGCTAATCAGCAGCTTGGGGTACAACTTGCCCTACGACAGGATCGACACGGCCATATGGTGGGAGCCCACGGGACACACCTACTTCTTCCGGGGAGACAGGTAACGCCTCATTGTCTAACCCTCCCCCACATGTGGATATAACTTTGGATATAAGAGGCCTCTAGAACAGGATGGCCAAACCTTCACGGGGAGGAAACAGAACGGGGTACAATCTGGTAAATGGGGGGCGCTGCAGTCCAGGATGTTCACACAGCGTGACACTGGGGGCCGGGGGCGTAAAGACATGCGAAAACAGGAAATGGACAAGAATAGATGAGAGGAAGTGCCCCCTGAGCCTGCAGGAAAAGTCTGTGTGTACGGCCACCATAAGTATGTGACCCCCACCTCACTGGAGGGCTCAGACGTGACCCTCCCCCCTCCCGCATATAACTGCATGGCTTTTGTTCCTCCCTAGTTATTGGCGTTATAATGAGGAGACGCGCTCTGTGGACGCCGGGTACCCCAAATCCATAAAGGTCTGGGCTGGAATCCCAGACACCCTGAGAGGAGCCTTCCTGAGCTCGGATACATGTGAGTATAAGAGAAGTCCTACAGTCAGCCTCCCCTGACCTGGCTGATAACAGGGAGCAGTAGAGAGTACCCATCTATCCTACAGTCCATCCAACACTGATGATCAGATACATTTTTGTTGGGTTCATGTATTTTGTCATGTCGGAGGATCAGCCAATCAGGTGGCGCTGTGGGGGATGAGTCCTGGGTCCACCATCAATTGATGTTATGGGGAGAGGGGTCCTGGGTCGGCCATTGATTGTCCCCACTGGTTCCACAGTCGAATGTGTGGGTCCCGGATGACTCTGCAGGAGGGGTCCTGGGTCTGCCCATGGTGACTGGTCTGGAAGGGGTCCCAGGTCTGCAGTCGGAAGTCAGGGTCTTGGGTCTACTTTAAGTGACACTGTTGGGGAGGGGTAATTGGTGACGCTACCGGGAAGTGGTCCAGGGTCTGTTGCTGGGTGACACTATCAGGAGCAATCATGGGTCTGCCATCGGGGGAGTGGTCTTGAGGCCCAGGACTGCCATTGAGTCACCCCACCACTTGTGTCCTGGGTCTACTGCCAGATGATTCCGTCAGCGGAGAGGTCCTGGGTCTGCTGTTGGCTGACCATGCCGGGGAAGGGTTATCTGGCCACAGTCTGGCATTGCCTCTGGGAAGGGGTCCCAGCCGGGTCTGACACTGGGGAAGGGGTCCCAGCCGGGTCTGACACTGGGGAAGGGGTCCCAGCCGGGTCTGATGCCGGGTGATGCTGGGCAGGGGTCTGCCGCCGGGTGATGTCCCTTTCTTGTCCTGGCAGCATACACCTACTTCTACAAAGGAACCAAGTACTGGAAGTTTGACAACCAGCGTCTGAAGACTGAGCCCGGGTACCCGAAGTCCATACTGCGCGACTTCATGGGCTGCAAGGAAGACGTGTCCAGAGAGCCAGACGTTGCCCCCCGATGGCCAGATGTGGAGCGGCCGCCATTTAACCCTGATGCTGAGCCTGATGATGAGGAGGAGGAGAAGGACGAGGAGAGTGACAGCAAAGGCGACGCTGGCCGCGATGTGGATGTGGTTGTCCATATTGATGAGTACACGCGGGCAGTCAGTGTTGCCATGGTGATTGTGCCTCTACTGCTGCTGCTATGCATCCTGGGATTGATCTATGTTATTGTTCAGATGCACAGGAAAGGGCCCCCAAAGTCCCTCCGATACTGCAAGCGCTCCCTGCAGGAATGGGTGTGACGGTCCACTGCTTCCCTCCCCTCTAGGAATGGGTGCGACTGCCCAGTGACCACTTGTCCGCCACTTCTCTCCTCCCCCAGGAACAGGTGAGACCGCCCAGTGACTACTCATCCACTGCTTCTCTCCCTGCCAAGAATGGGTGTGGCGGTCCACTGCTACATCACCCTCCCGAAATGGGTGTGACCACTCCCTGCCCACCCCGCCCCCCTCCTGCCTACTTGGTTTCTGTATATTTTAATTAAGTCTTTTTGTGGTGCTAACATGGCAGCGGACCCCCCAACCTCTGAACAGTCGGCAGTGGAGGTGTTGTCTGCCGCCCCCTGCAGATGTGCTGGGGTATAACTCTGGACAGTGCCACCTTGTGCCTGCTGTGAGAATTGCACTTGTGATTTGCACCCTGTAGCTGTTGGTACTTTGTATTGCACGTGACCCCAATCCTTCTAATGAATGTCTGCCGTGAGCGCGGTGAGGGCGCTGCCGCCATCGAAAACTTTAATTTGCACTGAACAAGTCCTAAGATGGACACTAGATAGAACCAAGGAGCAGACTCCCCTCCCCCGTTCACTAGAGATGGGGTGGAGTAGTCTGCGTCCTGAAGGCTTTAAGAAGGGAAGTTCAATAGGGGCTGAGCCCAAACGATCAGCGGCGCCTGAATGTTTGTTTTTATTAAAGTTTTTTAAACATGAAATTGTAAGATTGTCTGTCACGGCGGTGAGTAAGAGCACCGGGGAGTCCCTACAGCGGACTGATGGGTACCTCTGGCACTCTTACCAAAGGACAGTATAGGGGCTTCATTACAATGGACTGATGGGTAAGAGTGCCAGAGGACTCACTATAGTGGACTGATGGGTAAGAGTGCCAGAGGACTCACTATAGTGGACTGATGGGTAAGAGTGCCAGAGGACTCACTATAGTGGACTGATGGGTAAGAGTGCCAGAGGACTCACTATAGTGGACTGATGGGTAAGAGTGCCAGAGGACTCACTATAGTGGACTGATGGGTAAGAGTGCCCGAGGATTCACTATAGTGGACTGATGGGTAAGAGTGCCCGAGAACTCACTATAGTGGACTGATGGGTAAGAGTGCTAGAGCTGTTAGTGCAGCAAAATGCTGGGTAAGGGCACCAGACTATTTAAGGAAAGGTGTGGGCGTGCGTGCGTGCGTGTCGACTGAAAAGTAAGAGCACCAGAAGTACAGGAGCGTCGCAGTACTGTGCATCAGTGTACCTTTTGGAGCTCTTACCCATCAGTCCGCTGTACTAATACATTCTTTGTGTACTTTTGGAGCTCTTACCCATCAGTCCGCTGTGCAGCACCTCCTGCTACTCTCCTTGGGTAAAAGGGCCAGAGCTGGAGCTGCGGAGCGGACAGGTAGAACTATTGCTGCCTAGACCAACAGATGGGCTGAAGGTGGTGCATTTTCTCCTAGATGTGGCGCCCCCGCCTGTCCATGGCCGTGTCCGGTACTGAAGTAGAGCAGCTCTTTCTCCTCTTTCACTCGGGTCTGTCTGTTCTGCGGCTGAGGATGGGAGACCAGCCAGAGCTTGCAGTAGAGCAGCTGTTCCCAGACGTCCCCCTCCTCCCCTGTGCTGGAAGGGTTAATCCCGCATCCTTCCACACAAACTGACATCATGTATTTCCTCTTTCCATTAGACAAGGAGTGAGGGGGAGGGGGTCTCTGAGGACTCCGCCGGGGGTCACATCCTCAGTCTCCACGAGGTGCCGAATGATGACCCTTACCTGAATGGAGGAGGGGACGCCGATACTTTACACTGATCCCATCACAGGGGGGTGAAGATTAATGCAATAAAGCGGCCTGTGCTGAGTGGGGGGCACGAGTCGCCGTGGACCGCTTGCATTGTTCCAGTCCCACCCAGGACCATTGCTTGAGATCAGCGGTCCCCACCCAGGGGCTTGTGGCTATGGGGGTCCTGAGTTTGGATCTGCTGTACTGGTGATATTGTAGACCTCCTACAACACCAACCGGCGCCAATGCAGAGGGCATGATGCCAGCATTACGTTTCTTCGCGGTTTCCCAGCGCCTTCGGTTGTGACGCGTGTTCTAATATAAGGGTATGCAGCCGTGTTGTGATTGTTGGGTCACAGCAACCTGCGAGTCCCAGCGGGACCGTATTTACTTACATGGGGCTGCACGTTCGTCAACTCGCAAGCAGAGGATCCTGCGGTTGTAGAGTGGGGGTTACGGATACATTTGGCGGTGATTTACCTGCTGAGCGGGTCTGTACCCACGTGGCAGGATAGAACAGCACGACGGGCAGCGCCCCTTCTAATGGATGTGCATTATGGCCGACTGACCCGTGCCTGGAGGAGGGGCGGCTCTACTTAATGTGATGAGCAGCAGGAAATTGAATTGTCGGGCCATTAATGAGATGAGGATGAGTGATGTCCGCAGCAGCGGGAACCATAGATGTGATACGACTGGCAGATCCCCGAGGGCAACAGCAAGAAGATGGAAGGGAACCCTTCGGAATTTCCTGCAGGCTGCGCTGATGACTTAATGAGGTCTGATTGTATCCAAGTGCCAATTATAGAGAAACACAATGTAACTAATTACAAACGTACAGCTGTACCGCCCATCATCCACAGTGCAGGAGGAAAGTAAGTGACCCCCTATGTAATGTAACTAATAACACACAGCTGTACCGCCCATCATCCACAGTGCAGGAGGAAAGTAAGTGACCCCTTATGTAATGTAACTAATAACACACAGCTGTACCGCCCATCATCCACAGTACAGGAGGAAAGTAAGTGACCCCCTATGTAATGTAACTAATAACACACAGCTGTACCACCCATCATCCACAGTGCAGGAGGAAAGTAAGTGACCCCCAATGTAATGTAACTAATAACACACAGCTGTACCGCCCATCATCCACAGTACAGGAGGAAAGTAAGTGACCCCCTATGTAATGTAACTAATAACACACAGCTGTACCGCCCATCATCCACAGTGCAGGAGGAAAGTAAGTGACCCCCTATGTAATGTAACTAATAACACACAGCTGTACCGCCCATCATCCACAGTGCAGGAGGAAAGTAAGTGACCCCCTATGTAATGTAACTAATAACACACTGCTGTACCACCCATCATCCACAGTGCAGGAGGAAAGTAAGTGACCCCCTATGTAATGTAACTAACAACACACAGCTGTACCGCCCATCATTCACAGTACAGGGGGGAAAGTAAGTGACCCCCTATGTAATGTAACTAATAACACACAGCTGTACCGCCCATCATCCACAGTACAGGAGGAAAGTAAGTGACCCCCTATGTAATGTAACAAATAACACACAGCTGTACCGCCCATCATCCACAGTGCAGGAGGAAAGTAAGTGACCCCCTATGTAATGTAACTAATAACACACAGCTGTACCGCCCATCATCCACAGTGCAGGAGGAAAGTAAGTGACCCCCTATGTAATGTAACTAATAACACACAGCTGTACCGCCCAGCATCCACAGTACAGGAGGAAAGTAAGTGACCCCCTATGTAATGTAACTAATAACACACAGCTGTACCGCTCATCCCCCACAGTACAGGAGGAAAGTAAGTGACCCCCTATGTAATGTAACTAATAACACACAGCTGTACCGCCCATCCCCCACAGTACAGGAGGAAAGTAAGTGACCCCCTATGTAATGTAACTAATAACACACAGCTGTACCGCCCATCATCCACAGTGCAGGAGGAAAGTAAGTGACCCCCTATGTAATGTAACTAATAACACACAGCTGTACCGCCCATCCCCCACAGTACAGGAGGAAAGTAAGTGACCCCCTATGTAATGTAACTAATAACACACAGCTGTACCGCCCATCATCCACAGTGCAGGAGGAAAGTAAGTGACCCCCTATGTAATGTAACTAATAACACACTGCTGTACCACCCATCATCCACAGTGCAGGAGGAAAGTAAGTGACCCCCTATGTAATGTAACTAACAACACACAGCTGTACCGCCCATCATCCACAATACAGGAGGAAAGTAAGTGACCCCCTATGTAATGTAATTAATAACACACAGCTGTACCACCCATCATCCACAGTACAGGAGGAAAGTAAGTGACCCCCTATGTAATGTAACTAATAACACACAGCTGTACCGCCCATCATTCACAGTACAGGGGGGAAAGTAAGTGACCCCCTATGTAATGTAACTAATAACACACAGCTGTACCGCCCATCATCCACAGTACAGGAGGAAAGTAAGTGACCCCCTATGTAATGTAACAAATAACACACAGCTGTACCGCCCATCATCCCCCACAGTACAGGAGGAAAGTAAGTGACCCCCTATGTAATGTAACTAATAACGCACAGCTGTACCGCCCATCATCCACAGTACAGGAGGAAAGTAAGTGACCCCCTATGTAATGTAACTAATAACACACAGCTATACCGCCCATCATCCACAGTGCAGGAGGAAAGTAAGTGACCCCCTATGTAATATAACTAATAACACACAGCTGTACCACCCATCATCCACAGTACAGGAGGAAAGTAAGTGACCCCCTATGTAATGTAACTAATAACACACAGCTGTACCGCCCATCCCCCACAGTACAGGAGGAAAGTAAGTGACCCCCTATGTAATGTAACTAATAACACAGAGCTGTACCACCCATCATCCACAGTGCAGGAGGAAAGTAAGTGACCCCCTATATAATGTAACTAATAACACAGCTGTACCGCCCATCATCCACAGTACAGGGGGAAAGTAAGTGACCCCCTATATAATGTAACTAATAACACAGCTGTACCGCCCATCATCCACAGTACAGGGGGAAAGTAAGTGACCCCCTATATAATGTAACTAATAACACAGCTGTACCGCCCATCATCCACAGTGCAGGAGGAAAGTAAGTGACCCCCTATGTAATGTAACTAATAACACATAGCTGTACCGCCCATCATCCACAGTACAGGAGGGAAGTAAGTGACCCCCTATGTAATGTAACTAACAACACACAGCTGTACCGCCCATCATCCACAATACAGGAGGAAAGTAAGTGACCCCCTATGTAATGTAATTAATAACACAGCTGTACCGCCCATCATCCACAGTACAGGAGGAAAGTAAGTGACCCCCTATGTAATGTAACTAATAACACACAGCTGTACCGCCCATCATTCACAGTACAGGGGGGAAAGTAAGTGACCCCCTATGTAATGTAACTAATAACACACAGCTGTACCGCCCATCATCCACAGTACAGGAGGAAAGTAAGTGACCCCCTATGTAATGTAACTAATAACGCACAGCTGTACCGCCCATCATCCACAGTACAGGAGGAAAGTAAGTGACCCCCTATGTAATGTAACTAATAACACACAGCTATACCGCCCATCATCCACAGTACAGGAGGAAAGTAAGTGACCCCCTATGTAATGTAACTAATAACACACAGCTGTACCACCCATCATCCACAGTACAGGAGGAAAGTAAGTGACCCCCTATGTAATGTAACTAATAACACACAGCTGTACCACCCATCATCCACAGTACAGGGGGAAAGTAAGTGACCCCCTATGTAATGTAACTAATAACACACAGCTGTACCGCCCATCCCCCACAGTACAGGAGGAAAGTAAGTGACCCCCCTATGTAATGTAACTAATAACACACAGCTGTACCACCCATCATCCACAGTGCAGGAGGAAAGTAAGTGACCCCCTATATAATGTAACTAATAACACAGCTGTACCGCCCATCATCCACAGTACAGGGGGAAAGTAAGTGACCCCCTATATAATGTAACTAATAACACAGCTGTACCGCCCATCATCCACAGTACAGGGGGAAAGTAAGTGACCCCCTATATAATGTAACTAATAACACAGCTGTACCGCCCATCATCCACAGTGCAGGAGGAAAGTAAGTGACCCCCTACGTAATGTAACTAATAACACACAGCTGTACCGCCCATCATCCACAGTGCAGGAGGAAAGTAAGTGACCCCCAATGTAATGTAACTAATAACACACAGCTGTACCACCCATCATCCACAGTACAGGAGGAAAGTAAGTGACCCCCTATGTAATGTAACTAATAACACACAGCTGTACCGCCCATCATCCACAGTACAGGAGGAAAGTAAGTGACCCCCTATGTAATGTAACTAATAAC
Organism: Eleutherodactylus coqui; assembly: GCA_035609135.1. NCBI lineage: Eukaryota > Metazoa > Chordata > Amphibia > Anura > Eleutherodactylidae > Eleutherodactylus > Eleutherodactylus coqui. The sequence goes on from CM069415.1 coordinate 5,805,417, forward strand.
ACACAGCTGTACCGCCCATCATCCACAGTGCAGGAGGAAAGTAAGTGACCCCCAATGTAATGTAACTAATAACACACAGCTGTACCGCCCATCATCCACAGTCCAGGAGGAAAGTAAGTGACCCCCTATGTAATGTGACTGATAACACACAGCTGTACCGCCCATAGTGCTGGGTGGGCTATTGATATACATTATATTTAATATTAACATGTGGAATTGTACTGATGGTTTTGACTCTGTGTGGAGGATTTTCAAAATCTCAACCACTTTGCAGCTACTATAAATTCCACAACTAATCTGCCCCGTGTGGTAATAGTGTCCCCTCCTGTTGGTGGCACCAGTAGTAATAGCGACCCCCTATATTCCTCGTCCCAGTAGTAATAGCGACCCCCTATATTGGTGGCCTCAGTAGTAATAGCGACCCCCTATATTGGGGACCCCAGTAGTAACAGCGACCCCTATATTAGCCCCGGTAGTAATGGTGACCCCCACAGTGGCCCCGGTAGTGATAGGTGACCCCTATTATGGCCCCGGTAGTAATGGCGACCCCAGTAGTTATAGCGACCCCTATTGCGGCCCCAGTAGTAATATTAATCCCACAGTAGCCCGAGCAAAAATATTAACACGCCCCCCCCAGTAATATTAACCCCCCAACCCATATACTTACCTCCTGCTTGCAGTACTGTGCTCACTATGTCCCGGCCGCCGACTCTGTCCCTGCCGCAGACAGCAGTGTCCCCCGCTGGGTGCACTCCTCACTTTGTCCCGGGAGCTGGCTCTGTCCCCACCGCTGACAGCTGCGTCCCCCTCTCAGTGCACCCCTCACTCTGTCCCAGCAGCCGGCTCTGTCCTCGTTCCTGACAACTGCGTCTCCCACTTGGTGCTCTCTGCAGGACCGTTCTCCGGGTGCTGCTGTGTTCCCTGACCGACTGCCACATGAGGACCTCGCCGCTGCGCTTTGCTGCCTGCGGTCGATGAGTGGGATCTCAGTGCCAGATGGCACTTGGGAGGTGAGACATGCCCACAGCCAATCAGAAGCAGGGGGCATGACCCACTGTCAATACTGCTGGATTATGTCATCACCCCTATCTCCCGGTGGCAACATAATACAGGTATTTTTGTATCTTGTCACCACCAGCAGAATGGGTGGAGAGCTAGTGATGTGCTGTATCCGCCCAGTGCACGCCCACTCGCTGCTGATTGGCTGTGTGTAGCCAGGCCCTCAAAGGTCCAGCAGTGTGGGGATTTCCTTCATACTGGGATGGCGGCTAAGGTTTAGGGGTTGTTTCAGTGTTAGGGATTACATTAAAAGCTGTTATTCCCTCCATGTCAGAGCCGGCTTCATGAACATGGAAGCGGTATTATTGTATCTTGACGCCACCAGGAAGCTCGGGGTTTGACAGGTCTTCGATGCAGGGACGCCCCTGTCACACCCCTAGGTTCTCATTAGTGACTCCTTAAAGGTCCTAGCAGCACAGTGTGTACTGTTTTTTGCTTTGGCAGGATGGTTAGGAATTAGTGTACATGTTAGCCTTCCATCTATGGGAAAAAAATCTAAACCTCTACACGAAAACTTCCCTAACCCTCGTGGCAAGGCAAAAATCACTGCACTGTTTTGCCGGGGAGCAGGCTGCTTCTTAATGTGTGGGGACTTACTGTGTTGCCGGCAAACTACTCCGCAGATCACAGTCGGCCCCCCCAGCGCTGATCGGCGCTGACATGTGCCGCGCAACGGCCCTCCGCTACATCCTTGCTGCCCCCGGGGAGAGTCAGAGCAGGCCCGCTACGGAGAGGCCACAGTCATTGCATCGCTGCTGGGGGGAGGCCGCCGCGTACAGTCACAGCGGGGCCTCTGAACACTGCTGCCGGGAAGACTGACAGTGGCTTGGGTAAGGGGAGTGCAGAGTAAATGCAATGTTGGTGGGGGGAGGCTGCCGCGTACAGTCACAGTGGGGCCACGGAACACTCCGCATGCAGCGTCTTGGGTAAGGGGACTCCACAGTAATTGCAGCACTGATGGAGGGATGCCACCGCCTACAGTCCCATAGGGTCCTGCAACACACACGTTAGACTCACATGAGGAGACCGCAGCACAGTGCTGAGTGCCAGGACCTGCTGTGAGCAAGACAAATAGCCTATCAGAAACAGGGGGCATCACCCCCCTGTCAAGCAGTACGTATCTTGTCACCACCCACACTTCCGGTGGTGTTAAGATACAATAATACCCATGGAAGCATTTACAGCTAATAATACAACTCCAACACTGAAACCAACCCTCACCCTAACCCTGCATGCCAGGCACACTGTCACCCAGCACTGTCCCCGCTCCCCTCCAGCCTCCCTCCCTTCTTCACCCACTCTCACCCAGCGCTGTGTTGGCAGCGCCGCCGCTCCCCCGCTCGTGCTGTGTCCCCGCTGCTCTGCAGCCTTACGCACAGCCTACCCGTCCCCCTCCCTCACTCACTCACTGTGACCCAGCACTGTGCTGCCGCCGCCGCCGCTGCCCAGTGCAGGGAGACTGCCGACGGAGAAGATGGCGCTGTGCCACCGAGCAAGCCGCTCTTAGTGACTGCCAGGACTTGAGAGGGGGGGCGTGTGGTGGGCCTGTCAAGCAGCCTGTATCTTCAGAGAAAGCAAGATACAGCAGCACTCAATGCAAATCCAAGCAGGAGGGGTGGATAAATGCAAGCCACTGAGAACACAGACAGTCCCAGAAGCGATGAAGAAAGAGGCAGCATAAAAGGATCTCATAAAAAAATAATCTTTATTCTTCCATGATTGTTCTATAAAAGGGTAGGCTACTTAAAGATAGCTTGAAAAAGGCCTCATGTGGGCCGAAACATAGCCCCTACCCTTTTATAGAACAATCATGGAAGAATAAAGATTATTTTTTTATGAGATCCTTTTATGCTGCCACTTTCTTCATCGTTTCTGGGACAAGCAGCCTGTATCTTGCCATCACTCACCCTTCCGGTGGTGACAAGATACAAGAATACCCATAATACAACAGTACCAATGACGTGATTTCCAGCCAGAGAGCCGCGGCATCCCGGTTTGAAATCACTGTATTAGTATATGAGGAGGAGGTCGTCTGTGTAATATCTAACTGCATGAGGAGCAGGAGGTCTGTGAAATATATTAGTGTATGATGAGGGGGTCGTCTGTGTTAGATAAGACTGTGCAATAAAAACCATCTGCTGAAGTGCAATTCTGGCATTCCCTCCCTCCCGCCTGGGGAATTGAGGCTGTCTTATCCCCCCAAATTTGTCCCCATTGGATTTATATGTGTACCAAGTTTGGTTGAAATTGCTCCAGGCGTTCATGAGTTATGGTGGCACATACACACATACATCCTACTTTATATATATATAAAGCTGATCAGCCGGCATTGCCGTTTTTTTTTTCTTTTGTTTTTTTTTAAGACACGAAAATAATTTAAATATGTAATTTTTGTTGTCAATGGCAACCAATCACAGCTCAGATTTCATTTCTCATACTGCTGTGGTAAAATGAAAGCTGCGCTGTGATTAGTTACTATGGGCAACACAGATTTGCTTTTGGACAGCTTTTTTTAAGGGTGAGTGCTGGGCTCATTTCGGTGTGGTACATAGTGGGTCAGTGTAGTGCCCCAGCACACCATCCTGGTCCCCTTCATAAATGTCATACATGTTTGTCCTATGTAGATGCACTGTGCAAAGCCTGTCCTGTCATATCCAGTGTGCGTGTTGCACAGCTGCGGCAAATGAGAGGTTAACTTTCCTAAAATTATAGCCTGCTTGTAAATGTATCAGTCTGTCATGTCATGTGGTGTGAGTGAGGGTATAAACAGGAGTGATTGAGAGCGGGAAAAGAAGTCCATGCCGACTACCTAACACAGAGCCAACATGGAAGCACCTTCAGCTTCCTTGTGGTGAAGATGGAGGAGAAGGAGAGATATCCCGTAGTGACTGCAGTGTGGATGAGAGTGGAGTGAGCCCCAAAAACACAATAGAAAGAGCAGTCATAAGTAATTCTGTTTAGAGAGACTCAGTGCAGAGGTACTAATCCAAAGCCAGAGGTTTTTCCTATACGACTGTCCAAAGCCTGGATCACCGTGTAGAAGTACGCTACTAAGTCACACCCCCACATCTCCAGCGCAGGGCGTTAATCCTTAAAGTAAATAATTGCTGCCAGAGTGTCTGTGGAGTGACCCCTACCCCTGTTCCTCCTCTGGAGTGCTCCCAGTCCAGGAGTGGTACCTGACAGATAATGCAGACTGCAGGACCGGTCTCATCCTGTGTATCCACCCTGATCTCTGTTCTACCTGCACTGTGAAGAATTGTACCCGAATTACTGTAAATAATTTTTTTGCAAAAGTTCATTCCAAGTAAAGTTTATACTGGGCCCTAACCATTCCTGGGGACCCGAGGTACTATACACCAGTGTCTGTGTTCATTCTCCGCCATGTAGCATACCAGTTTGTGGAAATGGGGGCATCACCTGTGACAACTACTCTCCCCATCATCCTGTTTATTGGAATTCCCTATCCTAGGGGTGTCTAAGGTGGCCTGCAATCCCGCTCTGGCCTTGGTTACGTGTCATCCCTCTGGGAAAAGGAGCCGGTAAGTGATGCCGTGACAAGCCAAAACTTAACCCTCCTAGCTCTTCACGTCTGTCAAACGTCCGGGGTCATCCCTCTAGGGTGCTGCCTCAGTGCTGGTGGGAAGCTGTGTGGTAGTTGGAGCACAGGAGGAGGTTGTGTGTAAGATATTATCTGAGAAGCAGGAGGTCTGTGTAATATATTAGTATTTGAGGAGGAGGAGGTCATCTGTGTAATAGATTAGTGCAGTGCTTCTCAGCTCCAGTCCTCAGGGACCACCAACAGGTCATGTTTTCAGGATATCGTATAGTAGGAACACCTGTGGCAATGCTGAGGCCCCGACAATAATTACATCACCTGTGTAATACTGAGGAACTCCTGAACACATGATCTGTTGGGGGTCACTGAGGACGAGTTGAGAAACACTGGATTAGTGTATGATGAGGAGGAAGTCGTCTGTGAAATATAAGGGCGCCCACCCACTGGCGATTTTTTTTTCTTTGCATTTTGCGTTTTTTCTCAAGAGCAATTAGAATTGAATGTGTTCCTGTCCACTGGCGTTTTTTTTTTGCGTTGCGTTGCGTTTTTTAACATAGGAACTGTCAGTTGCATATGTGTCCTTATTTTTCTCCTAATGCACCCATGAAAGTCAATGGAAATTAATGGAAAAGCGGCGAAAACGCGGCAAAAAACGCCGCTAAAAACGCGGGAAAAACGCCGCGAAAACGCAGCGTTTTTCACGCACGAAAATCGCAAACGCCAGTGGGTGGGCGCCCTAACACTGTGAAATAAAAAACATTGGCTCAAGTGCAATTCCAGCGAGCACTGATTTAAAATGGCAGCCACGCTCTGGGAGTAGTGGTTCCGAGCTGAGTGATGTCATAATAGAATCATGCTGGTGTGGGGCTGTGTGATAGATGGAGGCTCAGTGCTAGGGAGGCTGTGTGATAGATGGTGGCTCAGTTCTGGGGGGAAGCTGTGTGGTAGATGGTGGCTCAGTGCTGATGGGAGGCTGTGTGGTAGATGGTGGCTCAGTGCTAGTGGGAGGCTGTGTGGTAGATGGTGACTCAGTGCTGGTGGGAGGCTGTGTGGTAGATGGTGGCTCAGTGCTGGGGGGAGGCTGTGTGGTAGATGGTGGCTCAGTGCTGGGGGGAGGCTGTGTGGTAGATGGTGGCTCAGTGCTGGGGGGAGGCTGTGTGGTAGATGGTGGCTCAGTGCTGGGGGGAGGCTGTGCGGTAGATGGTGGCTCAGTGCTGATGGGAGGCTGTGCGGTAGATGGTGGCTCAGTGCTGGTGGGAGGCTGTGTGGTAGATGGTGGCTCAGTGCTAGTGGGAGGCTGTGTGGTAGATGGTGACTCAGTGCTGGTGGGAGGCTGTGTGGTAGATGGTGGCTCAGTGCTGGGGGGAGGCTGTGTGGTAGATGGTGGCTCAGTGCTGGGGGGAGGCTGTGTGGTAGATGGTGGCTCAGTGCTGGGGGGAGACTGTGTGGTAGATGGTGGCTCAGTGCTGATGGGAGGCTGTGTGGTAGATGGTGGCTCAGTGCTGGGGGGAGACTGTGTGGTAGATGGTGGCTCAGTGCTGATGGGAGGCTGTGTGGTAGATGGTGGCTCAGTGCTGGTGGGAGGCTGTGTGGTAGATGGTGGCTCAGTGCTGGTGGGAGGCTGTGTGGTAGATGGTGGCTCAGTGCTGGGGGGAGGCTGTGTGGTAGATGGTGACTCAGTGCTGATGGGAGGCTGTGTGGTAGATGGTGGCTCAGTGCTGGTGGGAGGCTGTGTGGTAGATGGTGGCTCAGTGCTGGGGGAAGGCTGTGTGGTAGATGGTGACTCAGTGCTGATGGGAGGCTGTGTGGTAGATGGTGGCTCAGTGCTGGTGGGAGGCTGTGTGGTAGATGGTGGCTCAGTGCTGGGGGGAGGCTGTGTGGTAGATGGTGGCTCAGTGCTAGTGGGAGGCTGTGTGGTAGATGGTGGCTCAGTGCTGGTGGGAGGCTGTGTGGTAGATGGTGACTCAGTGCTGGTGGGAGGCTGTGTGGTAGATGGTGGCTCAGTGCTGGGGGGAGGCTGTGTGGTAGATGGTGGCTCAGTGCTGGGGGGAGGCTGTGTGGTAGATGGTGGCTCAGTGCTGGGGGGAGGCTGTGTGGTAGATGGTGGCTCAGTGCTGGGGGGAGGCTGTGTGGTAGATGGTGGCTCAGTGCTGGGGGGAGGCTGTGTGGTAGATGGTGGCTCAGTGCTGGGGGGAGGCTGTGTGGTAGATGGTGACTCAGTGCTGGGGGGAGGCTGTGTGGTAGATGGTGGCTAAGTGCTAGTGGGAGTCTTTGTGGTAGATGAAGGCTCAGTGCTGGTGGGAGGCTGTGTGGTAGATGTTGGCTCAGTGCTGGTGAGAGGCTGTGTAGTAGATGGTGTCTCTGTGCTGGTGTGAGGCTGTGTAGTAGATGGTGTCTCCGTTCTGGTAGGAGGCTGTGTGGTAGATGGTGGCTCAGTGCTGGTGGGAGGCTTTGTGGTTTAGAATCATAGAATGGTAGAGTTGGACGGGACCTCCGGGGTCATCTGGTCCATCCCCCTGCTCAGTGCAGGATCACTAAAGCATCCCAGACAGATATTTTGTTTGAAAACTTCCATTGAAAAAGAACTCCCCACCACCCGTGGCAACCTGTTCCACTCATTGATCACCCTCACTGTCAGAAAGTTTTTCGTAATATTTAATGTCTCCTGCCTTTCAGTTTCATCCCATTGCTTCTAGTCTTTCCTTGCAAATGAGAATAGGGCTGATCCCTCTGCACTGTGACAGCCCTTCAGATATTTGTAGACAGCTATTAAGTCTCCTCTGAGCCTTCTCTTCTGCAAGCTAAACATTCCTAGATCCTTTAACTGTTCCTCATAGGACATGATTTGCAGACCGCTCACCATCTTGGAAACTCTTCTCTGAACTTGCGCCAGTTTGTCTCTGTCTTTTAAAGTGGGGTGCCCAGAACTGGACCCAGTATTCCAGATGAGGTCTGACTAAGGAAGAGTAGAGGGGGATAATGACCTCACATGATCTAGACTCTATGCTTCTCTTAATACATCCCAGAATTGTGTTTGCCTTTTTGGCTGCTGCATCACACTGTTGACTCATGTTCAGTCTATGACCTATTAGTATACCCGTCTTTTTCACGTGCTGCTGCTTAGCCCAATTCCTCCCATTCTGTAAGTGTCGTTTTCTTCATTTTTCTTGCCCAGATGCAGGACTTTGCATTTCTCCTTGTTAAATACCATTTTGTTAGTTGTCACCCCCTGTGCAAGCCTTTCTAGATCTCTCTCCCCTAGTGTTCGCTGTCCCTCTTAGCTTTGTGTCATCAGCAAATTTGATCAGTTTCCCACAATTCCCTCCTCCAGATCATTTATAACAATGTTGACCAACACTGGGCCTCGGACAGAGCCTTGTGGTCCCCACTTGATACATTCTCCCACTTGGATGTGCAGCCATTTATGACCACTCTCTGAGTACGATCACTCAGCCAGTTGTGAATCCACCTAACAGTTGCCTTGTCAATCCCAGATTTGGTCATTTTTTCAATAAGTATGGTATGAGATACTTTGTCAGATACTTTACTAAAGTCAAGATATACTGTATCCACCGCATTTCACTGATCAACCCAGTCGGTGATTCTGTCATAGAAGGAAATTAGATCCGTCTGACATGACTTGTTTGTTACAAACCCATGCTGGCTCTGGTTAATTACTTCCTTCTCAGCCAAGTACTTGTATACATGCTGTATAATAATTGTATTACATTGCAGATGAAGGCTTAGTGCTGATGGGAGGCTGTGTGGTAGATGGTGGCTCATGCTGGTGGGAGGCTGTGCGGTAGATGGTGGCTCAGTGCTAGTGGGAGGCTGTGCGGTAGATGGTGGCTCAGTGCTGGTGGGAGGCTGTGTGGTAGATGGTGGCTCAGTGGTCGTATGAGGCTGTGTGGTAGATGGTGGCTCAGTGCTGGTGGGAGGCTGTGTGGTAGATGGTGGCTCAGTTCTGGTGGGAGGCTCTGTGGTAGATGGTGGCTCAGTGGTCGTGGGAGGCTGAGTGGTAGATGGTGGCTCAGTGCTAGTGGGAGGCTGTGCGGTAGATGGTGGCTCAGTGCTAGTGGGAGGCTGTGTGGTAGATGGTGGCTCAGTGCTGGTGGGAGGCTGTGTGGTAGATGAAGGCTCAGTGCTGGTGGGAGGCTGTGTGGTACATGGTGACTCAGTGCTGGTGGGAGGCTGTGTGGTAGATGGTGGCTCAGTTCTGGTGGGAGGCTCTGTGGTAGATGGTGGCTCAGTGGTCGTGTGAGGCTGTGCGGTAGATGGTGGCTCAGTGCTGGTGGGAGGCTGTGCGGTAGATGGTGGCTCAGTGCTGGTGGCTGTGTGGTAGATGGTGGCTGAGTGCTGGTGGGAGGCCGTGTGGTAGATGGTGGCTCAGTGCTGGTGGGAGGCCGTGTGGTAGATGGTGGCTCAGTGCTGGTGGGAGGCCGTGTGGTAGATGGTGGCTCAGTGCTGGTGGGAGGCCGTGTGGTAGATGGTGGCTCAGTGCTGGTGGGAGGCCGTGTGGTAGATGGTGGCTCAGTGCTGGTGGGAGGCCGTGTGGTAGATGGTGGCTCAGTGCTGGTGGGAGGCCGTGTGGTAGATGGTGGCTCAGTGCTGGTGGGAGGCCATGTGGTAGATGGTGGCTCAGTGCTGGTGGGAGGCCGTGTGGTAGATGATGGCTCAGTGCTGGTGGGAGGCCGTGTGGTAGATGGTGGCTCAGTGCTGGTGGGAGGCTGTGTGGTAGATGGTGGCTCAGTGCTGGTGGGAGGCTGTGCGTAATAATAGAATTTTTATGACCGCATGGCCATAACCCCATATTGTGTGCACGTACACACACACGTCCCACCCCCCAGGGGTAGTGGGGCTGTCTTATCCCCACCAAATTTGTCGCCATGGGATGAGTTATCTATGTACCAAGTTTGGTTGAAATTGCTCTAGTTGTTCATGAGTTATGGGGGCACATCCATCCTATTATATATATATATATGGAGCACATTCAGGACTGTTCTACTCTCCCCAGGAGGAGCCTCTTACATCATTGCAAGAGGAACAGCAGAGACCCCAGAGAAGAGTCTACAGACTGCAGAGACCTCTGTTCACTGACCAAGAATGGTGATCATGGAAGGACACCACAAAGGAAGCCACGGCTGGACAAAAATAACACTGCGGCCCAGCTCATGTCCGAGAGACCACCAGGATGTCCCACAAAGCCCCCGGGAAATGTTCTATGAACCGATGAGAGAAAAAAGTGGAAGTTTTTATCACAAATGCTCAATGTAGAAGAAAAATTACCCTTATCCAATACTGGAGGAGACATCGTGTGGGGCTATAGTGGCAGGAGGCAGCGTGCTTTGGGGCTATAGTGGCAGGAGGCAGCGTGCTTTGGGGCTATAGTGGCAGGAGGCAGCGCGGTTTAGGGCTATAGAGGTAGGGGGGGCTATCGTGGCGGGAGGCAGCGTGGTTTGGGGTCTTTGCTTCTCAGGATCTGGACGTCGTGTGGTGATTGAGGACACAATGAATTCTAAGGCTGGGGTGACATGGGACGGAAATCCTGCAGAATGGCGGCACCAAAAAATCGTGAGATTTCCGCAGGATAAGCATAGCCTCAAAGCCTGCAGCATCAGCGCCTGCATTGCTGCTGCGGCCATCGCTCCCCATAGAGAGTATAGAGGCTGCTGCGGAAATGGATTTGGGGGGGGGGGGGGGGGGGGGGGGTTGGACATGCTGCATCTTTGTTTTCCATGTGACTTGGCCGCAGCACAGGGATGAGATTTTTTCAAAATCTCGTACACTGCTGGCTAATCCCGGAATTACGAGCCGCGGGCGGAATTGCCATTCGGACATGCCGTGCAGCAATTCCGTCCCGCGTGAACCCAGCCTAAGGTGGATCAGAACATCTTCCAGGACCTCGAGCTGAAGAGACATCAGGTGACGGAAACAGACAACGACCCAAAGCACACAAGTAATCAACTACAGACCAGTGGAAGAGGGGATTTGCATTCTGACCTTCCCTCTATGGACATGCTGTGGCAGGACCTTAAGAGGACTGTGCATACAAGACATCCCAGAAATACTGATGAACTAAAACAGATGTGCAGGGAGGAAGGGTCCAAAATTCCTCCTCAGCTTTGTGCAAATCACATTTGTAACTACAGCGAATATTTGGTGGAGGCGATTGCAGCAAAAGTGAATACTAGATGTTATTAAAGTCAGAGGTTCACTTACTTTTGCTCCTTGCATAGTGGATGGCAAGTGGCTCAATTGTCTTGTGTATTACTAGCTACATTACAAAGGGGTCACTTACTTTCTTCCCTGCACAGTGGATGAGCGGAATAGTTACATTGTGTTTGTCTACAATTGTGCCTCAGATACAATCAGACCGCGTTGTGTCAGTGATTACTGCAGCAATCATTTACCTCTTCTTGTAACAGTATCCAGCACAATGTCGTATGGCCTGATATAACCGCTGCGCACCATTATATACGAGGGGATTATACAGCGATATTTGGAAAATGAGGAGCCTGGGCGTGTGTGGGGTCACATTACAGGCGGCAGCTCAGGCTTGTCTCTCACACAGGCTCCATTATTACCCCGCACCAGATGCTGCAGATCATCTGTGGCCTCAGGGCTGGACCCTCAATAAGCTTCTGTGTCCGGCTGGCACAATGCCCCCCCTTAAAGAGACATACAGGACCTGAGACCTCCACTCTGCAGCACATAACATGGTGATGAGATATGCAACAGCACTGTGGTGTGAGCGCCCCCTACTGACAACATCCATTATCAAGAAGATCATGACATCACCTCAGTGGACAGGAAACACTCCAGCTTTATGCCCCGCTGGCCGGCCCCCCTGACCGAGCGCAGAGCATCCTCTATAATGACTAGTACTGCAGCTAGAAGGATCTTATGGGATGTGCGGCCATGGATCCACCATACTTACACCATGCCAGCCTATAATTATATGGGTTGTATGCACCTGTCCTAGTATCCGCCTCTCCTGAGGCTGATAACAGAGAGTGATAGATGGACTCCTGCCAGTAACAGCTAACCCGTCCGAGTGCCCGCTCAGCTGTCGGTAAGGCTACATTCATACGGCCGAGCGGGATATTGCGCTTACCAACGTGTGAAGCATTTTTAATTAAAAATTGCATTACTTCTGTGAAATCGAGACCCTCGCTCACGAAACCTCCCGCCACACGAGGGCGCCATGAAATGCCGCTGCAGGTCCCATCGAAAATAACGGGGGGCAACTGGAGGGAACGCCCAAAGATACAACATGCTATTTTTCCTCAATCGGTTGTTTTCAAGTGCAAGTTTCGATAACCGGACAGAACGCGCGTGCGAACACATCCTACGGGCTCAGGCGTAGGGCGCGAGCATAATCAGTCACGTAAACACGCAGTATACTTACAGCCAGTATATAGCATCTTCGTTGCGTATGCATTTTATTTACAGCGGTCCCATTGATTTCTCGTGTCATACGTAAATACTCGTGGATCGTACATATCCACGTACACAATTCCATCACCTCAAGTGGGCGATGTCAGTCCGTAAATATGCCCAACAAGAGCGTATACTGTTTTTTTTTACAAATCAATGGGTTTAATAATTCTGTGTGCCACAGGCAGTGCGGATACGCCCATGTGAATGAGCCCTAAGTGGAGACACTGGGAGTACCAGGGGGCAGAAGGTGAGGGGGTGCTATAGAAGAGCAAGCAATCAGACAGCCACCATGTGACTAGGAGAAATGACAGGATGATACTGCAGCTCTGGCTGTGACTGGAGGATGGCTAGCCCACTTACACCCTCCCACGCGGTAATACGCATTTCATTCCCAGACCTCGTCTTTTGTTAGATGATCCAGATATTAAAATTCTTCCCTAATAAAGGAGATTTCGTGTCAGTCCTGGCATTCTATTTATTACGATATTGAAGGATAACACATGATATAACAAAATAGTGACTGCAGCTCTGGCTGTGAATGGAGGATAAGAGACATGATGGAACTGGAGTACAAGAGACCTTTCACACGTGGACTTCTTCTGCAGCCCGCAACGCCACTGCGGATTTCATCATCACGAATTTTATTGCATTTTTCTGAATTTATAGCGTCTTCTTTCCCTTGAAATTAATTGTGGAATTACATCCCTTCCGCAGGTTAGAAATCTTCAACAAGACATCGTTAATTCTGCAGCAGACAAGAGTCATGCGGATTAGAAATCCTATAGAACAGGAGGCGGCGGGATTGTCTGCACAAATTCTGTCGTCAGGGCATAATGGAGCAGCAGCACTGCGATTGCAGCTCTGGCTGCAGTATAACGCTAGCACACCGTCCATACACAGCCATTCACACAGAAAGGAGCAGGCGGAGGCAGAGGTGCTGAACAGAGGTATTTATAGAGGGCTCCCCTCCCCCGGGGTCTGACCCTTCATGTCCTCAACGGCCGGGGAGAAGAAGAAAAACAATAATGAACCATAACAGGGCGCACCCCACCTGAGAACGGGGAACGGAGCGGAGATCCACCCAGGACAATGGCCGCTGCCCTCCAAGGCTTCAGGCAGCAGATGTGAACAGAACACCAGGACCTTGTCTCCGAGGTAGCTTAGAAGACTCGCCGCGTCACCAGAGAGCGGACCTGCAGTGACCCGGCGGCTGTAGTAAGACTGGCAGCGCCCGGGATCTTGGCACCAGAACTAAAAACATCCCTGGGTATTGGTCAATTACAAAAACAAACTGTGAGAAGCGCTAAGGGGGGGTATTGCTGCTTCAGGAGACGCGGCTGCACCCTGGAACATCACAGGAATGGGGAGGGATGGGGTGGGGGGTGGCGAGGACCCCGTCTCCACCGCTATCTACAACTGGGCCCAGCACACCCTGATTTCACCTGACAACCCTACAAGGAAGCTCTGTCCAGAAGGCAAAGGGTTAAATCCAGGTACACAGAAGCTTCCCATCCTGGGACACAACTTGGGGCGGAGGGGAGGGCAGAGGTTCGTCCCCCGGGTGGCGCTCAGGGCTCTGACCTGTCCATCATCTCAGTAAAATAAAGGAACTGGGATCGGGGGCTGCGGGGTCCTAGTGTCCACATCACTGCAGCCAAAACCAGGAAGTGCTCCAGTGCGTAACGCTGGTTCCGCCCACGAAAACCAGATGACATCAGCAGCGGCATCCTGCAAGGGAGAAGAGGAGGGTCAGGACAGCAAAGACCCCCGACAGACATCATGTGGTGCAGGAGGGAAGGGGGTTTGTGTAACAAGCAGATAATTACCCACAATCCCCAGATCTCATCGCGCTGTAGAGAGGCAGGCGGGGAGCAAGTTACTGTCTGTCTGAGCCGCCGGCTGGTCCTTCACCACCGGATCTGACCGACAAGAAGAGAATAGGATGATGCAAGATGCACCACAGAGACTTCTGCCGCCACTCGGGAGCCCAGGGCCCGACCTCCCCCACCCACATAGTGGACCCCCGGGACTCACAGAAGTAGGGGTGCTCCATGGCCTCGCGGGCGGTCAGCCTCTGTTGATGGTCGTAGCGCAGTAACTTGTCCAGCATGTCCAGAGCCTCCGCGCTCACCAGATGGCGGTTCTCACTGTGCAGGAAGTTCTCCCAGCGTTTCCGAGAATGTCTGAGGGAGAGAAGAGCGTAGCACACTCAAGAGACGCCTGGACGCAGGAAATGAGGGGTGGGAACGTGGCTGGAGACGCCCCACGCTAGATGAGACGTGCATGACTAGACTAGAGCATACTGGAGGGAGGAAACACCTGTGTACTGGGGATGGGGGCCGTGGCCACAGTGACACCCACTGGCCACCGCCAGAGACGCCCACGTGCCAGAAGGGGAGGGGGGCCGCCGCCAGAGACGCCCACGTGCCAGAAGGGGAGGGGGGCCGCCGCCAGAGACGCCCACGTGCCAGAAGGGGAGGGGGGCCGCCGCCAGAGACGCCCACGTGCCAGAAGGGGAGGGGGGGCCGCCGCCAGAGACGCCCACGTGCCAGAGGGAGAGGGGGGGCCGCCGCCAGAGACGCCCACGTGCCAGAGGGAGAGGGGGGCCGCCGCCAGAGACGCCCACGTGCCAGAGGGAGAGGGGGGCCGCCGCCAGAGACGCCCACGTGCCAGAGGGAGAGGGGGGCCGCCGCCAGAGACGCCCACGTGCCAGAGGGAGAGGGGGGCCGCCGCCAGAGACGCCCACGTGCCAGAGGGAGAGGGGGGCCGCCGCCAGAGACGCCCACGTGCCAGAGGGAGAGGGGGGCCGCCGCCAGAGACGCCCACGTGCCAGAGGGAGAGGGGGGCCGCCGCCAGAGACGCCCACGTGCCAGAGGGAGAGGGGGGCCGCCGCCAGAGACGCCCACGTGCCAGAGGGAGAGGGGGGCCGCCGCCAGAGACGCCCACGTGCCAGAGGGAGAGGGGGGCCGCCGCCAGAGACGCCCACGTGCCAGAGGGAGAGGGGGGCCGCCGCCAGAGACGCCCACGTGCCAGAGGGAGAGGGGGGCCGCCGCCAGAGACGCCCACGTGCCAGAGGGAGAGGGGGGCCGCCGCCAGAGACGCCCACGTGCCAGAGGGAGAGGGGGGCCGCCGCCAGAGACGCCCACGTGCCAGAGGGAGAGGGGGGCCGCCGCCAGAGACGCCCACGTGCCAGAGGGAGAGGGGGGCCGCCGCCAGAGACGCCCACGTGCCAGAGGGAGAGGGGGGCCGCCGCCAGAGACGCCCACGTGCCAGAGGGAGAGGGGGGCCGCCGCCAGAGACGCCCACGTGCCAGAGGGAGAGGGGGGCCGCCGCCAGAGACGCCCACGTGCCAGAGGGGGGCTGGGGGAGTGCTAGGGTAGAGAGGTACATGGCCGAAAACAACCACACATCAGCGAAGGGTCACACTTTCGACTCACTGGCCCAAGATGTCATTGAAGTGCGGGTCTAGCTCTATGTGGTATTTCTTCAGGTACCCGTACAGTTCATCAGTGCCCAGGACCTTGGCAATGCGCACCAGCTGCAGAAACAAACCAAATCTCACCTTTCTGCTGTACTATACCGTGCCCCCGCCCCGGATGTCATACTTGGAGGGGCCCATGGCCCCAGCCCCCCCTCCAAGTACTGAACCCACCTGATCATAATTGTCCTGGCCATGGAAAAACGGCTCCTTCCGGAAGATCATACTGGCCAGCATACAGCCAAGGCTCCACATGTCCAGGCTGTAGTCGTACATCTGCGGAGCACAGGGAGCGTCAGCCATGTTACCAGTCAGCGCCTCCAAGGCGTAGACAGAATTCGCAGCCTTGTTACCTGATAATCCACCAACAGCTCCGGACCCTTGAAGTATCGAGAGGCGACGCGCACGTTGTATTCCTGCGCTGGGTGGTAGAACTCCGCCAATCCCCAGTCTATAAGCCGGAGCTGCAAATAAACATTATTATAAGGGGTTAAGAACACGCCACTGTTGGGAGGTCACGTGACTTACGGGGTCTGGTCATGCAACCTTCAGACTCGCCATTCAATATCTATAGACGATATGGACATCAGTCGTGGATATATACGGAATCTAGCAACCACTATTGACGATGAAGACCCAGCGCTTCCATTACCGGTCATGCACAGGCGAGGCGTTGGCCTTCTCTATGCTGGGGCCTGATAATTCTTTTAGGACATAAAAAGCAGCTTTGTCGCCGTTCCTCCCATAGCTGTGCTGCAGCGGCTGATAATGGGAGGGGCTATGCAGTAGTCACATGACCCATACCTTCTTCTGCTGGTGATCAATCATGACGTTGTGCGGCTTTACGTCTCGGTGCATCACGCCCTGACTGTGGCAGTAATCCAGAGCCTGCAAGAGCAAGGCGCAGTCATGACAACGGTCACAAAAAGCTGACAACCCTCTGTCACAGCGGGCGGGACTAACAGTACTGGAGAGCAGAGAATGGGAGCCCACAGATGGCCCCTCCTTGCACCACAGCATCACATACTCCGCCCCCCAGCCAGGGGCGACCATGGGGGATCCCGCCGCCAGGGGCGACCATGGGGGATCCCGCCGCCAGGGGCGACCATGGGGGATCCCGCCGCCAGGGGCGACCATGGGGGATCCCGCCGCCAGGGGCGACCATGGGGGATCCCGCCGCCAGGGGCGACCATGGGGGATCCCGCCGCCAGGGGCGACCATGGGGGATCCCGCCGCCAGGGGCGACCATGGGGGATCCCGCCGCCAGGGGCGACCATGGGGGATCCCGCCGCCAGGGGCGACCATGGGGGATCCCGCCGCCAGGGGCGACCATGGGGGATCCCGCCGCCAGGGGCGACCATGGGGGATCCCGCCGCCAGGGGCGACCATGGGGGATCCCGCCGCCAGGGGCGACCATGGGGGATCCCACCGCCAGGGGCGACCATGGGGGATCCCACCACCAGGGGCGACCATGGAACATTGCACACCTGCACAAATACACACACAGGACTGGCCATGGAGCAATAATGCAGACCCTTGCCCCTAGTCCGGACTGAGTGTGAAGCCCCCCGCTGTCACATACCTTCAGCAGTTCGTACATGTAAAATCGGATATCGTAGTCAGTTAGAATCTGGTAGAGCTGCTGCAAAGACAAAGAGGAATAGTGAATAAGTGCCGTGTCAATCCGAGCTCTTCACAGCGAGCCATGCTGACTCTCACCCACTCCTCACAGCAAGCTGCGTCAACCCTCCCGCTCCCCACAGCAAGCCATGCCAACTCCCCTGCCCACTCGCTCTTCTCAGTAAGGCGTGCCAACTCTTCACTGGCTCTCCTCAACGGGACATGCCAACTACTGCCTGCTCCTCGCAGTAAGAGCTGCACCAACTCCCTGAGCTCCTCACTGCGCCAACAGCCCCCTCTGGCTCCTCACTGTACTGCGCCAACTCCCCCATCCTTCCGGCTCATCGCAGCGAGCTACACTCACCTTGAAGTCTGTGTTATTAATGTATTCGAACACCAGAGCCGGAGTCTTGGACTGTGGGAGAAAGAGGAAGACGTCAGACTACAACTCCCAAAAGTCACCAGTAACATCCTTTAAAGGGGACAGAAGCTGAAGGATGGACGGGTTAGAGCCGGTGTGGGAGCTGCCAAAAAGACACATAAATGTACACATTCAAAAACAATCCGCGCAGAAGTTGTCGTTTGCTGTAAGACCCGTCCTGCAGTTCCATCTCAGGCAGATCTGTAAATGATGAGAGTTGTGGTGATTGGATGAACGTCTTGCCACCCGAGGCCTAAAAGTGGTTTCTCCCCCCTTGGCCTATAAGAGGCTCTCGGAGGCCCCTTGTTTGTAGTGACCTCTTCTTCCGCTTGTAGAGCTTGTTGGCCACTAGACGCCTCTACGACGCAGAGAAGAGATTTCATCCCGTTACCAGAGGGGGGCGCATTATTGGGATGTGAGAAGCCGGATGTCGTATCCATGAATTGTCCCCCACCGGGCCATTCTGACCAGACTGTTAGGAGGTGTTGGGACTAGTGGATGAGGACACACAAGGTGACCGGGCTCAGGACGCCCCCTACAGACCACCAGTAGAGAGGAGTGTCTGACCAGACTGCTAGGAGGTGTTGGACCAGTGGATGGGGGCACACAAGGTGACTGGGCTCAGGACGCCCCCTACAGACCACCAGTAGAGAGGAGCATCTGACCAGACTGTTAGGAGGTGTTGGGACCAGTGGATGTGTGAGGGCACACAAGGTGATGCCCACCAGCAGAGAGGACCGTCTGATCATTCGACCAACACCAGCAGCTCCAACTGCCTGATTGTTCGCCATCTAGAGACAGGGGGCGCCTTCGCTACACCCCTGTGTCTGTCGCAACTATATCCAGGCGCTTGGCTCAAGGACATTTGGTCTCACGGCCCCCATTACATGTACGGCCTCTGACCCCCACCGGCTGTTCTGTTTGCAGTGATGTCATGAACAATGAAACTGGACGCTACGGAGGGGAACCGGGTGTCTTCAGCGATGAATCCAGGTTTAGTTTGGGCGCTAACAATGGCCGTGTTCATGTCCTCAGACCTTGGGATGAGTGGCTCAACTCTGCCTTTGTTGTGGAGCGGCACACTGCCCCCTGCTGGTGTGATGGTCCGAGGGACAATGACAGCTCAGCGATATGTTCAGGACAGCCTGCAGACACGTGTGTTCCTCTCATGGCGGCTTCCAGCAGGATAATGCTCGGCCGCACACACAAGGGGGTCACAGGAGCCCCCACAACATTGTCACACTGCTGTGGTCGCCCGGTTGCCAGATGCATCACCAAGAGAACATGTATGGGACCTTCTGGGACACCAACTTCCACAGCCTACAAGTTTACACGATCTAGAGGCTCAGTTATAGCAAATGTGGACCAATATGCTGCAGGATACTATTTAGAGTCTGTATATCTCCATACCCGCCCGTATCACATCTTGTATCCAAGCTAGAGGCGGTACAACAGGGTACTAGAGCCTCCATACCCGCCCGTATCACATCTTGTATCCAAGCTAGAGGCGGTACAACAGGGTACTAGAGCCTCCATGCCTGCCTGTATCACATCTTGTATCCAAGCTAGAGGCGGTACAACAGGGTACTAGAGCCTCCATGCCCCCCGTATCACATCTTGTATCCAAGCTAGAGGCGGTACAACAGGGTACTAGAGCTTCCATGCCCATCCGTATCACATCTTGTATCCAAGCTAGAGGCGGTACAACAGGGTACTAGAGCCTCCATGCCCATCCGTATCACATCTTGTATCCAAGCTAGAGGCGGTACAACAGGGTACTAGAGCCTCCATGCCCACCCGTATCACATCTTGTATCCAAGCTAGAGGCGGTACAACAGGGTACTAGAGCTTCCATGCCCATCCATATCACATCTTGTATCCAAGCTAGAGGCGGTACAACAGGGTACTCGAAGAATGTTTGCACCTGATAGTCGGCTTGAGTAAAAGGACTTTTAGATCCAGTGGCTGATCAAGTGTCTCATCCGCGGTGTGGAAGGAAACATGACACCCAGAGGGATCTCCGTGTCAGTGGATTACGATCTCTTGATCCCTAGTCAGATCACACATCTCTGATGCAGATCAGGGAACTCGTTCTTAGGGATCATTCACATGGACATATTTACAATGGCGTTACCCTCGTACCGCGGAGCTCCGAATCAGACCTGCATTTTCTACCAGCGCACTTACGCACAATGAGTATATGCGCATTAAATCAATGGGAGCCGCTGGCGGGGGTATTGGGCAAGTAAATAAGCGACTGCAGCCGCACGCAGGCCAAGACATACATTAAATAGGCGGAGTTCTAAACCCCCCCGTGTGACTGAGCGCTAAGTATTTATTGTATTGGTGTTTTTCACGTTGGTCCCGCGGACGCCACGATTACGCATTTATTCCGTAGAGACAGTCCTGCTCGACTATAAGGGATGTACAGCACATGAGGACCTATAGAGCCATGTAATGCCTCCATGCTATATGCGCCCCGCTGTGGCGATCCGGTATTTTGGCGTGACTTATTGGCTATACGGACAGCTCACACCTCACGGACCTGCGCTGAGATACTCAAATACGCGGTTTTCACGCAAGTAAAAACAACCTTGCAGCCTGTCGTATTTTGGTGCATCTTACGCACGTAGAACGACCATTCAGGTGTTTGCTGCGGTTTTTGCGCATGTTTCTAGGAAACTGTGAAAAAAGGTGACAGGAATTTGCTGATCTAGCATTTTCTTTGCACACGTAAAAAAAAACCAGTGAATAAGGAAGCCGCACGTGCGCAAAAGAACCAAAACACAAACACCAAAAACGGAGCGGATTTTAAGGCCCAAATACATATATTCTCG
Organism: Eleutherodactylus coqui; assembly: GCA_035609135.1. NCBI lineage: Eukaryota > Metazoa > Chordata > Amphibia > Anura > Eleutherodactylidae > Eleutherodactylus > Eleutherodactylus coqui. The sequence goes on from CM069415.1 coordinate 5,825,831, forward strand.
TGTTAACGAGGTCACAATATTGCAGTCCTGTTAGTGGACAAGCAGGAATCTCGTAACCGCCAGACATGTGCAGTGCCAACACTGGGACGACGGGGGTCACATGGGATCTGCGCCACACTATATATACACACATACATATGGGATCTGCACCACACTATACATATATATACATGGGATCTGGGCCACGTACGCTGCTCCTGCGCCGCACTATAATAAATAAATATATATATATATATATATATATATACACACACACACACACACACACACACACACATACATATATACACATACATACATACACACACACACACACACACACACACACACGTGATCTGCGCCACGTACGCGGCTCCTGTGCCGAACTATAAATATACATGGGATCTGCACCACGTACGCTGCTCCTGTGCCGCACTAAACATACACATGGGATCTGTGCCACGTACGCGGCTCCTGTGCCGCACTATACATATACATGTGATCTGCGCCACGTACGCTGCTCCTGTGCTGCACTCTACATATACATGGTATCTGCGCCACGTACGCGGCTCCTGTGCCGCACTATACATATACATGGGATCTGCGCCACGTACGCGGCTCCTGTGCCGCACTATAATATATATGGGATCTGCACCACATACGCTGTTCCTGTGCCGCACTATAATAATATATATATATACACACACACACACACACACACACACACACACACGTAATCTGCGCCACGTACGCTGCTCCTGTGCAGCACTATACATACACATGGGATCTGCGCCACGTACGCTGCTCCTGTGCCGCACTATACATACACATGGGATCTGCGCCCCATACGCGGCTCCTGTGCCACACTATACATATACATGGGATCTGCGCCACGTACGCGGCTCCTGTGCCGCACTATACATACACATGGGATCTGCGCCACGTACGCGGCTCCTGTGCCGCACTATACATACACATGGGATCTGCGCCACGTACGCTGCTCCTGTGCCGCACTATACATACACATGGAATCTGCGCCACGTACGCGGCTCCTGTGCCGCACTATACATATACATGGGATATGCGCCACGTACGCTGCTCCTGTGCCGAACTATACATATACATGGGATCTGTGCCATGTATGCGGCTCCTGTGCCGCACTATACATATACATGGGATCTGCGCCATGCATGCGGCTCCTGTGCCGCACTATACATATACATGGGATCTGCGCCATGTATGCGGCTCCTGTGCCGAACTATACATATATATGGGATCTGCGCCATGTATGCGGCTCCTGTGCCGCACTATACATATATATGGGATCTGTGCCACGTACGCTGCTCCTGTGCCACACTATACATATATATGGGATCTGCGCCACGTACGCGGCTCCTGTGCCGCACTATACATATACATGGGATCGGCGCCACATACGCGGCTCCTGTGCCACACTATACATATATATGGGATCTGCACCACATACGCTGCTCCTGTGCCGCACTATATATATATATACACATGGGATCTGCGCCACGTACGTGCCTCCTGTGCTGCACTATATATATACATGGGATCTGCGCCATGTATGCGGCTCCTGTGCTGCACTCTACATATACGTGGGATCTGCGCCACGTACGCTGCTCCTGTGCCGCACTATACATATACATGGGATCTGCGCCACGTACGCGGCTCCTGTGCCGCACTCTACATATACATGGGATCTGTGCCACGTACGCTGCTCCTGTGCCGCACTATACATATACATGGGATCGGCGCCACGTACGCGGCTCCTGTGCCGCACTATACATATACATGTGATCTGCGCCCCGTACGCGGCTCCTGTGCTGCACTCTACATATACATGGGATCTGCGCCACGTACGCGGCTCCTGTGCCACACTCTACATATACATGGGATCTGCGCCACGTACGCTGCTCCTGTGCCGCACTATACATATACATGGGATCTGCGCCACGTACGCGGCTCCTGTGCCGCACTCTACATATACATGGGATCTGTGCCACGTACGCTGCTCCTGTGCCGCACTATACATATACATGGGATCGGCGCCACGTACGCGGCTCCTGTGCCACACTATACATATATATGGGATCTGCACCACATACGCTGCTCCTGTGTCGCACTATATATATATACATGGGATCTGCGCCACGTACGCTGCTCCTGTGCCGCACTATACATACACGTGATTTGCGCCACGTGCGCGGCTCCTGTGCCGCACTCTACATATACATGGGATCTGCTCCACATACGCTGCTCCTGTGTCGCACTATATATATATACATGGGATCTGCGCCACGAATGCAGCTCCTGTGCCGCACTCTACATATATATGGGATCTGCGCCACGTACGTGGCTCCTGTGCCGCACTATATATATACACATGGGATCTGCACCATGTATGCGACTCCTGTGCTGCACTCTACATATACATGGGATCTGCGCCACGTACGCTGCTCCTGTGCCGCACTAATATATATATATATATATATATATATACACATACACACACGCACACACACATGGGATCTGCGCCACGTACGCTGCTCCTGTGCCACACTATACATACACATGGGATCTGCGCCACATACACTGCTCCTGTGCCGCACTCTATATATATATATACATGGGATCTGCGCCATGTATGCGGCTCCTGTGCCGCACTCTACATATACATGGGATCTGCACCACGTACGTGCCTCCTGTGCCGCACTATATATATACATGGGATCTGCACCACGTACACTGCTCCTGTGCCACACTATACATATACATGGGATCTGCGCAACGTACGCGGCTCCTGTGCCACACTCTACATATACATGGGATCTGTGCCACGTACGCGGCTCCTGTGCCGCACTATACATATACATGTGATCTGCGCCCCGTACGCGGCTCCTGTGCTGCACTCTACATATACATGGGATCTGCGCCACGTACGCGGCTCCTGTGCCACACTCTACATATACATGGGATCTGCGCCACGTACGCGGCTCCTGTGCCGCACTATACATACACATGGGATCTGCGCCACGTACGCGGCTCCTGTGCCGCACTCTACATATACATGGGATCTGCACCACGTACACTGCTCCTGTGCCACACTATACATATACATGGGATCTGCACCACGTACGCGGCTCCTGTGCCGCACTCTACATATACATGGGATCTGCACCACGTACGCGGCTCCTGTGCCGCACTCTACATATACATGGGATCTGCACCACGTACGCGGCTCCTGTGCCGCACTCTACATATACATGGGATCTGCACCACGTACGCGGCTCCTGTGCCGCACTATACATATACATGGGATCTGCACCACGTACGCGGCTCCTGTGCCGCACTATACATATACATGGGATCTGCACCACGTACGCGGCTCCTGTGCCGCACTATACATATACATGGGATCTGCACCACGTACGCGGCTCCTGTGCCACACTATACATATATATGGGATCTGCACTATGTACGCGGCTCCTGTGCCACACTATACATATACATGGGATCTGCACCACGTACGCTGCTCCTGTGCCGCACTATACATGGGATCTGCACTACGTACACTGCTCCTGTGCCACACTATACATATACATGGGATCTGTGCCACGTACGCTGCTCCTGTGCCGAACTATACATACACATGGGATCTGCACCACGTACGCGGCTCCTGTGCCACACTATACATATACATGGGATCTGTGCCACGTACGCGGCTCCTGTGCCGCACTATACATATACATGTGATCTACGCCCCGTACGCGGCTCCTGTGCTGCACTCTACATATACATGGGATCTGCACCACGTACACTGCTCCTGTGCCACACTATACATATACATGGGATCTGCACCACGTACGCGGCTCCTGTGCCGCACTATACATATACATAAGATCTGCACCACGTACGCGGCTCCTGTGCCGCACTATACATATACATGGGATCTGTGCCACGTACGCGGCTCCTGTGCCGCACTATACATATACATGTGATCTGCGCCCCGTACGCTGCTCCCGTGCTGCACTCTACATATACATGGGATCTGCACCACGTACGCGGCTCCTGTGCCGCACTATACATATACATGGGATCTGCACCACGTACGCGGCTCCTGTGCCGCACTATACATATACATGGGATCTGCACCACGTACGCGGCTCCTGTGCCACACTATACATATATATGGGATCTGCACTACGTACGCGGCTCCTGTGCCACACTATACATATATATGGGATCTGCACCACGTACGCTGCTCCTGTGCCGCACTATACATGGGATCTGCACCACGTACACTGCTCCTGTGCCACACTATACATATATATGGGATCTGCACCACAGACGCTGCTCCTGTGCCGCACTACATATATATACATGGGATCTGAGCCACGTACACTGCTCCTGTGCCGCACTATACATATACATGGGATCGGCACCACGTACACTGCTCCTGTGCCACACTATACATATATATGGGATCTGCGCCACGTACGCGGCTCCTGTGCCGCACTATACATATACATGGGATCTGCGCCACGTACGCGGCTCCTGTGCCGCACTATACATATACATGGGATCTGTGCCATGTATGCGGCTCCTGTGCCGAACTATACATATATATGGGATCTGCGCCATGTATGCGGCTCCTGTGCCGCACTATACATATACATGGGATCTGTGCCACGTACGCTGCTCCTGTGCCGAACTATACATATACATGGGATCTGTGCCACGTACGCTGCTCCTGTGCCGCACTATATATATATACACATGGGATCTGTGGCACGTACGCGGCTCCTGTGCCGCACTATACATATACATGGGATCTGTGCCACGTACGCTGCTCCTGTGCCGCACTATACATATACATGGGATCTGCACCACGTACGCGGCTCCTGTGCCGCACTATACATATACATGGGATCTGCGCCACGTACGCGGCTCCTGTGCCACACTATACATATATATGGGATCTGCACCATATACGCTGCTCCTGTGCCGCACTATATATATATATATACATGGGATCTGCGCCACGTACGTGCCTCCTGTGCCGCACTATATATATACATGGGATCTGCGCCACGTACGCTGCTCCTGTGCCGCACTATACATATACATGGGATCTGCGCCACGTACGCGGCTCCTGTGCCGCACTATACATATACATGGGATCTGCGCCACGTACGCGGCTCCTGTGCCGCACTATACATATACATGGGATCTGCGCCACGTACGCGGCTCCTGTGCCGCACTCTACATATACATGGGATCTGTGCCACGTACGCTGCTCCTGTGCCGCACTATACATATACATGGGATCGGCGCCACGTACGCGGCTCCTGTGCCGCACTCTACATATACATGGGATCTGCTCCACATACGCTGCTCCTGTGTTGCACTATATATACATATATATATATATATATATACACACATGGGATCTGCGCCACGAATGCGGCTCCTGTGCCGCACTCTACATATATATGGGATCTGCGCCACGTACGTGGCTCCTGTGCCGCACTATATATATACATGGGATCTGCACCATGTATGCGACTCCTGTGCTGCACTCTACATATACATGGGATCTGCGCCACGTACGCTGCTCCTGTGCCGCACTAATATATATATATATATATACACATACACACACACAAGGGATCTGCGCCACACTATTCATATACATAGGATCTGCGCCACACACACACATATATATACACACACACACACACACACACACGGGATCTGCGCCACGTACGCTGCTCCTGTGCCACACTATACATACACATGGGATCTGCGCCACATACACTGCTCCTGTGCCGCACTATACATACACATGGGATCTGCGCCACATACACTGCTCCTGTGCCGCACTATACATACACATGGGATCTGCGCCACATACACTGCTCCTGTGCCACACTATACATGGGATCTGCACCACGTACGCTGCTCCTGTGCCGCACTCTATATATATATATATACATGGGATCTGCGCCACGTACGCTGCTCCTGTGCCGCACTATACATATACATGGGATCTGCGCCATGTACGCAGCTCCTGTGCCGCACTATACATACACATGGGATCTGCGCCACGTACGCTGCTCCTGTGCCGCACTATACATACACATGGGATCTGCGCCACGTACGCGGCTCCTGTGCCGCACTATACATACACATGGGATCTGCGCCACGTACGCGGCTCCTGTGCCGCACTATACATATACATGGGATCTGCGCCACGTACGCTGCTCCTGTGCCGCACTATACATATACATGGGATCTGCGCCATGTACGCAGCTCCTGTGCCGCACTATACATACACATGGGATCTGCGCCACGTACGCTGCTCCTGTGCCGCACTATACATACACATGGGATCTGCGCCACGTACGCGGCTCCTGTGCCGCACTATACATACACATGGGATCTGCGCCACGTACGCTGCTCCTGTGCCGCACTATACATACACATGGGATCTGCGCCATGTACGCGGCTCCTGTGCCGCACTATACATACACATGGGATCTGCGCCACGTACACTGCACTATAGGCTTTAACCCCATCCTCCCCCCCATCAGTCACTGTATGGCTATACGCTCCCCCAGCTGATGAATATATGGTTGAGGGGGGTCTCTCACCACTGGGTCCTTGATGGTGTCCAGCAGGCGGATGATGTTGGTGCCCCCTCGGAGGTTCTCCAGGATCTTCACCTCTCGCTTTATCTTCTTCTTCTTCACAGGCTGCAAAATGAAGAAAATAAACCTTGGACGGAGATGAGGGGGGCGCCGCGACGGAGATGAGGGGGGCGCCGCGACGGAGATGAGGGGGGCGCCGCGACGGAGATGAGGGGGGCGCCGCGACGGAGATGAGGGGGGCGCCGCGACGGAGGACGCCCGGGGGGAGATGAGGGGGGCGCCGCGACGGAGGACGCCCGGGGGGGTGGGAAGATGAGGGGGCGCCGCGACGGAGGAAGATGAGGGGGCGCCGCGACGGAGGAAGATGAGGGGGCGCCGCGACGGAGGAAGATGAGGGGGCGCCGCGACGGAGGAAGATGAGGGGGCGCCGCGACGGAGGAAGATGAGGGGGCGCCGCGACGGAGGAAGATGAGGGGGCGCCGCGACGGAGGAAGATGAGGGGGCGCCGCGACGGAGGAAGATGAGGGGGCGCCGGGGGAAGATGGGGGCGCAGCGACGGAGGGCGCCGGGGGAAGATGAGGGGGCGCAGCGGCGGAGGGCGCCGGGGGAAGATGAGGGGGCGCAGCGACGGAGGGCGCCGGGGGAAGATGAGGGGGCGCAGCGACGGAGGGCGCCGGGGGAAGATGAGGGGGCGCAGCGACGGAGGGCGCCGGGGGAAGATGAGGGGGCGCAGCGGCGGAGGAAGATGAGGGGGCGCAGCGGCGGAGGGCGCCGGGGGAAGATGAGGGGGCGCAGCGGCGGAGGGCGCTCACCTTGAGGATTTTCACCACCACCCTCTCATTATTGGTGATGTTTATCGCCTCGAACACCTCGCTGTATTTGCCGCGGCCGAGCTTCCGCACCAGCTGGTAGTCCTCCTGGTTCCTGCCCCAAAACACAAGGAGGAGATCAGGATGGAGAAGAAGCATCCACACCCCGGCAGCCGACCGGCGTCCCCCCACAAGAGCAGACTGGTATCCCCTCGCCCAACAGCTGACCTGTACCCCCCACTAACACCCCAAACAGCAGACCGCTGGCCCTTCCCCTCAGACAGCAGACCGGTGTCCCCCTCACCACCCCCTCCTCCTCTTTCCCCCCTGTACCCCCCATCCTGAAGCCCTTTATCCCCTCTACCCCCATCCTCCACACCTTCAGCCCTCCCCCCCTCGCCCCTGTACTCCCATTCTCTTCCCACCCCATCCCCCCCTCCCCGGTTACCCCCAATTGGGGACGTGCGCCTCGTAGTCCCAGTACTCGCGGCTCCTCAGGCTGTTCACGTCGGCATACACGCGGGCTCTGCTCCCGGCCTGCGGACCCGGCATAGCTGCGGGGGGACTGGGGCTCAGGCCCCGCAGCCCCGGGCTAGGGAGGCGGCGGGAGGCCGCTCGCAGGAGGAGAGGGGCGGCCGCACACAGCAGCGCCAGGCCGGGATCACGGGCTTCCGGGACTGACGGCAGGAGAGAACGGGCGGCGCTCACAGCGACCTCTACGGGTCGGAGGAAGGCAGCGCACTGCAGCGCAGGCTAATCAGCTTCACTGCATCACAGCCAGTGCGACTATACCGCAACCTACTCAGCTCTACTACATCACGGCCAGTGCGACTACACCACAACCTACTCAGCTCTACTACATGACGGCCAGTGCGACTACACCACAACCTACTCAGCTCTACTACATGACGGCCAGTGCGACTACACCACAACCTACTCAGCTCTACTACATGACGGCCAGTGCGACTACACCACAACCTACTCAAGCTCTACTACATGACGGCCAGTACGACTACACCACAACCTACTCAGCTCTACTACATCACGGCCAGTGCGACTACACCACAACCTACTCAGCTCTACTACATGACGGCCAGTGCGACTACACCACAACCTACTCAGCTCTACTACATCACAGCCAGTACAACTACACCACAACCTACTCAGCTCTACTACATCACGGCCAGTACGACTACACCACAACCTACTCAGCTCTACTACATCACAGCCAGTACAACTACACCACAACCTACTCAGCTCTACTACATCACAGCCAGTGCGGCTACACCACAACCTAGTCAGCTCTACTACATCACAGCCAGTGCAACTACACCACATCCTACTCAGCTCCACTACATCACAGCCAGTGCGACTATACCGCAACCTACTCAGCTTTACTACATCACAGCCAGTGCGACTATACCACAACCTACTCAGCTCTACTACATCACAGCCAATGCAACTACACCACAACCTACTTAGCTCTACTACATCACGGCCAGTGCGACTACACCACAACCTACTCAGCTCTACTACATCACGGCCAGTACGACTACACCACAACCTACTCAGCTCTACTACATCACGGCCAGTACGACTACACCACAACCTACTCAGCTCTACTACATCACGGCCAGTGCGACTACACCACAACCTACTCAGCTCTACTACATCACGGCCAGTACGACTACACCACAACCTACTCAGCTCTACTACATCACGGCCAGTGCGACTACACCACAACCTACTCAGCTCTACTACATCACAGCCAGTACGACTACACCACAACCTACTTAGCTCTACTACATCACGGCCAGTGCGACTACACCACAACCTACTCAGCTCTACTACATCACGGCCAGTGCGACTACACCACAACCTACTCAGCTCTACTACATCACGGCTAGTGCGACTATACCACAACCTACTCAGCTCTACTACATCACAGCCAGTACAACTACACCACAACCTACTCAGCTCTACTACATCACGGCCAGTGCGACTACACCACAACCTACTCAGCTCTACTACATCACGGCCAGTGCGACTACACCACAACCTACTCAGCTCTACTACATCACAGCCAGTACAACTACACCACAACCTACTTAGCTCTACTGCATCACAGCCAGTACAACTACACCACAACCTACTCAGCTCTACTACATCACAGCCAGTACAACTACACCACAACCTACTTAGCTCTTGTGGGGGGTCTGGAACGCAGACCGTAATGCGAATGTTGCCTGTATCCAAATTAAGAGGAAATATTATATAGAGTACTCATAGAGAACCATAATAACCACTACACATAAGACCGTCTAGTGATCAGAATGAATTCTGCTTATTGTTGTACATTGCTAGTTTATATGCAAGTTGTAAAGAAGGCGTTTCCAAATGTTACCTGATGCCTGGTTACAAAGTACTTTTGGCAACTGTAAATCAACAAGCTTTTCTAAACAAAAGGTATCAACAAAACTGTTTGAAGTAGACATAGAAACAGTTACAGTGTGATACTCTTGGCTGTCTACTTTTGTTAATTACATTTCTCTTTTGACTAGAAGTCTAATCTTCAAAGTTCATCAACAATTTGCACATCAAAAGAGGGGACATTGTTTCTAGTTTTCACATAGACAAAACTGGTTCGGCCACCTACTTGGGAGTCAGCACAGAGTTGGTATTCAGTAAGATAACTGAATAAAATCTAATTAATCATACATTTAGTATTCTAAAATCAATATTCAAATAAACGCTTGAATATACCTTTTTACATATGATTCTATATCCAAATTCTACTAGCAACTTCCGGAATGTTTTACATATAATACATAACATTATATAACCAAATAACTAATGTCACATTTATTACACTGTTTCCTTATCTTTCTTATGTTAGGTTATTGATTAATAATGATTGACCCCTATCACTCTACTGCATCACAGCCAGTACAACTACACCACAACCTACTCAGCTCTACTACATCACAGCCAGTGCGACTACACCACAACCTACTCAGCTCTACTACATCACAGCCAGTACAACTACACCACAACCTACTCAGCTCTACTACATCACAGCCAGTACAACTACACCACAACCTACTCAGCTCTACTACATCACGGCCAGTACAACTACACCACAACCTACTCAGCTCTACTACATCACAGCCAATGCAACTACACCACAACCTACTCAGCTCTACTACATCACGGCCAGTACAACTACACCACAACCTACTCAGCTCTACTACATCACGGCCAGTACAACTACACCACAACCTACTCAGCTCTACTACATCACGGCCAGTACAACTACACCACAACCTACTCAGCTCTACTACATCACAGCCAGTACAACTACACCACAACCTACTCAGCTCTACTACATCACGGCCAGTACAACTACACCACAACCTACTCAGCTCTACTACATCACAGCCAATGCAACTACACCACAACCTACTCAGCTCTACTACATCACGGCCAGTACAACTACACCACAACCTACTCAGCTCTACTACATCACGGCCAGTACAACTACACCACAACCTACTCAGCTCTACTACATCACAGCCAGTACAACTACACCACAACCTACTCAGCTCTACTACATCACAGCCAGTACAACTACACCACAACCTACTCAGCTCTACTACATCACAGCCAGTGCGACTACACCACAACCTACTCAGCTCTACTACATCACAGCCAGTACAACTACACCACAACCTACTCAGCTCTACTACATCACAGCCAGTACAACTACACCACAACCTACTCAGCTCTACTACATCACGGCCAGTACAACTACACCACAACCTACTCAGCTCTACTACATCACAGCCAATGCAACTACACCACAACCTACTCAGCTCTACTACATCACGGCCAGTACAACTACACCACAACCTACTCAGCTCTACTACATCACGGCCAGTACAACTACACCACAACCTACTCAGCTCTACTACATCACGGCCAGTACAACTACACCACAACCTACTCAGCTCTACTACATCACAGCCAATGCAACTACACCACAACCTACTCAGCTCTACTACATCACAGCCAGTACAACTACACCACAACCTACTCAGCTCTACTACATCACAGCCAGTACAACTACACCACAACCTACTCAGCTCTACTACATCACAGCCAGTACAACTACACCACAACCTACTCAGCTCTACTACATCACAGCCAGTACAACTACACTGCATTTTTTTAAATTATTATTTCTATTTATTCTTCTGTGGTTCTTGGATCTCTCTGGTCTTTGTGAATGGGATTGTTTAACATTCATGATGTTTTTATAGTTAATAGATTGATGGGATATATATATATATATGATTGTGATTACAGACAGTAATACATATTCTATATAATAACAGTGGGAGATATGCATTATTGCCCTTCACATTACGGTATTTACTACATCGCAGGTTTTATGAAAGGTTTATTTTTGCAAGATCCAAAAATCTTCCTCTTTATAAGACCGATAATATAAATGTGATTGATACAATCGGTTGTTTAATGTGAATAGTACTGATCCTCCTCGACCTCTCCGCAGCATTTGACACTGTTGACCACAAACTCCTCCTCAGTATGCTTCGCTCCATCGGCCTAAAGGATACTGCTCTCTCCTGGTTCTCTTCCTACCTATCTGACCGCTCTTTCAGTGTCTCCTTTGCTGGCTCTACCTCCCCTCCTCTTCCCCTTGCTGTTGGGGTCCCCCAGGGCTCTGTCCTCGGCCCCCTTCTCTTCTCTATCTACACAGCCCCTATTGGACAAACCATCAGGAGATTTGGCCTCCAATACCCCCTGTATGCTGACGACACCCAGCTATACACCTCTGCCCGTGACATCTCTGCACCTTTCCTCCAAAACATCACCGACTGTCTGCCGTCTCCAACACCATGTCCTCTCTCTACCTAAAACTAAACCTCTCTAAAACTGACCTGCTGGTGTTTCCACCCTCCACTAACCGCCCTCATCCTGACATCTCTATCCCAGTGTGTGGCACCATAACTCCCAGCATGCCCACTGCCTTGGGGTCATATTTGACTCTGATCTCTCTTTTACCCCATACATCCAATCTCGAGCCCGAACATGTCAGCTGCACCTCAAGAACATCGCAAGAATCCGCTCTTTTCTCACCATAGACACGCTAAAAACGCTCACTGTTGCCCTCATCCACTCCCGCCTCGATTATTACAACTCGTTGCTGATCAGCCTCCCCGCACCAGACTCTACCCTCTCCAATCCATCCTGAATGCGGCAGCCAGGCTCATCTTCCTGTCCAGCCGCTACTCGGACCTCTGCCCTGTGCCGGTCACTGCACTGGCTGCCCATTAAATACAGAATTCAATTTAAACTCGCTACCTTCATCCACAAAGCCCTCCACAGTGCAGCGCCCCCCTATATTGTATCCCTCATCCACAGCGCAGCGCCCCCTATATTGTATCCCTCATCCACAGTGCAGCGCCCCCCTACATCGCCTCCCTCATCCACAGTGCAGCGCCCCCCTATATTGCCTCCCTCATCCACAGTGCAGCGCCACCCTACATTGCCTCCCTCATCTCAATCCATCACCCAGCCTGGGCTCTCCGCTCTGCTAACGAAACTAGACTGAGCGCCCCTTTAATTCGAACTTCTCACTCCCGCCTCCAAGACTTCTCCAGAGCAGCACCGGTCCTCTGGAACGCACTACCAAAGGATACCCGAGCAATCCAGGACTCACAGAACTTCAGGCGTGCTCTAAAAACGCACCTCTTCAGGGAGGCATACCGCATTCCCTAAACAAACCCCTCTGTACTCCGCCTGATAACATTCTCCCTGACCTACTGACTGCAATCCCTGCCAGCCATCATAAACCGCTCCTGCAGTCATACTGCTTCTGCCGTCACACGGCTAAATGTCTGACCATTGTCTATGTGTATAGCATCCCTCACTCTCCACCTCGCCATACCTTGCACATCTCTACCCTGCCATACCGGGCCCATCTCCACCCCACCATACCGGGCCCATCTCCAGCCCCTTTACCTTCTATATCCCCCCCATTACTTGTAGTATAATAATAATAATAATAATAATAATCTTTATTTGTATAGCGCCAACATAGTATGTAAGCTCGTTGGAGCAGGACCCTCACCCCTATTGTTTCCATCAATTGATTACTTTGTAACCGCGGTTCTGTAATGTTTGTACTTTTGTCTTTCTGTATCCCCCCTGTCTATGTAAGCGCTGCGGGATATGTTGGCGCCATACAAATAAAGATTATTATTATTATATATTGGTTAACATTGGGAAGGCATTAGGTTGTAACCAGTAAGGCACACAAGGGGTTAATGAACACGTTATTAATTAGTTTTAGCATCTAAATAAATAGGATGTGACATAAAGTGTTTGGAGGGGAGCAAGATGCCATAGAATCCAAACGCTTCTCTGTTTTGCAAAAACATCATTAATAAAGCCGGTTAAAGTCACGTCATATTGCCTTAAAGCGTTTCTACATAAAGTCACCTACACTGCAAGCTACTCAGCTCCACTACACCGCAAGGTACTCAGCTCCACTACACCTCAGACTGCTCAGTGCTACTACATCACATCACCCAGTTTCTGGCGGGGTGCAATGACCGGTATACGGGCCTCATTCACACAGTGTCATTTGGTGTCGGTTCCACATCCTGTGAAGTTGAATGTTCCACCGCTTGCGGGTCACAGCGCAGCGCACTTTGACTTCTATTAGATTAGGAGATTGCTGCGCTACACGCCATCTTCAGCCGCACGATCCGTGTCACTACTGTATATATATACTAGTTGATATACTCATGTATGTTTGTGTGTGTGTGTATATATATATACACTACGAGATATACCAGTGCGTTCTGTGTGTATATATATATACTAGGTGATATTCCCGTGCATTTCATTTTTCTAAGGTTTGAAGTCACAGTTTGGGACCCGCAGCGCTGTAGGCAAGCTGTTTGGAAGATCTGCTCTCAATGCTGACAGAGGCCTCCCTGCCTCCTATAGTCTCTTTATTAATAGCACCATGTGGCAGATCACATACTATTGGGGAAACACTTGTGTTACCATCAGTTAAAGGGATTGTCAGTACTATGCGGGGGCCTGACACGTGTGAAATGGTGAAATCGATTTCTTTGAGCAATGACAGTTTCGAGAAGAATTGACAAGATGGGGGGGCGTGGCTAGCCAATGAAGGAGTAGGTCGCACGCCAGCACAGCTCCCGCAACGGACCCCAGAAAACCCACAGGCGGATGACCCAGACCCGGCTACTTACGGCAATGACCAAGGGGAAGAGAAGAGGAACCTCCAGGACACCAGCGGAGGACACAGGGAGAGGAATAGCGGCGTTTATGAAGAGAACGGCGGGTGGAGAGTCCCACGCGGCAGCGCCCAAGATGGCGGACGCAGAACTTCCGGAGTGGCAGACAAGCTCGGAGGGGCCGCCCGGCCCGGGCGCACGGAGCGGAGTCAGCGCTGAAGGAGGAAGCGAGACGGCACACAGCCCCGAAGGCAAAAGAGGCAGGGGAGCTGCCGGGGCCGGCGGGGGAGAGCCGGAGGGGGGCGGAGCCTCTGAACCCGCGGCCAGCAACTATACAGGAGGAAGGAGACGGCCCCCGACCGGAGACAGCAGCTCAGCAGCACCCGTGGCTGTGGGAGCGGTGAGTGATGCGGGCATAACAGACTCAAGGGAGGGGGGTGCCTCATCATCTACAGGGGCTGGGACCGCTGGGGCCCCGGCCCCCCTCCCGCAGTCTCCCCCCCTGAGCCCCACAGAACCACAGGAGCCAGGAGGGAGCACGCCCCAAGACTGCACCCAAGTGCAGATCCCCATGCATAAGGGGACTCCCAACCCACAAGGGGCAACAGGCTCAGTGCCCACCAGCAATAAGGGAACGGAAGGAGCCCGCATCAGCTTAGGCCCCCTGCAACCCCTAGATCTGGAGAGAGAACTCTCACAACGCACCTCACCCCCCCAGAGCGGCTCAACACCACCGCCAAATCGCGGTTCCCCCCCACCAGGCAGCTCACCAGAACCACAAAGTTCCCCCGAATCGCAGCACAATGCCAGAATTGCCCACAAGGGCTCCTTAAGAGGCCCATATGCGGACGCAAAAGGGGCCACAGTAACCCAGTCAACCTGGGACTACCCGCAGCCCCAAAGAATGCCGAGCCAAAGAAGACCCAGACAGCCAGACACCCAGCGCACAACAGAGCCCACAAACCATACAACATCAACACGGGAGTCGACCTCATGGCAAATCAGCCATAAACACTCCAGCGATACAGAGAGGCATTCAACCGAGGCCAGACGCCCCATCTCGAGGAGTCCCAATGATTCTCCCACGCTGACACAGGAAGAGAGCTGGGACTGGAAAAAGCATCTCAGAGCCTTACCAACACAGAACCATATTGACGCCCAGTTCCAGCAATTGGAAACCGCCCGCAAGAAAGACATGGAGTCCCTCCAATTTGAGATTCGACAGATTGGCCAAAGAGTAGAGGCGGTGGAGGAGGCCCAGGAGAAGACAACAGAGACCCTCGAGGCTCATAACCAAGAACTCCACTTACACTCCCAACAGATCCTAGACCTCTATACCCACATAGACGATTTGGAGAACCGTCACCGAAGAAATAACCTGCGCATAAGAGGCCTCACAGAGGAAATAGAACCATCCCAACTTGAACCCTGGGCCCAGTCTTTCTTCAACAATATCCTGAAGAGACCCGAAGCTACCATCCTGGAAATCGATAGAATTCACAGAGCACTAGGCCCGAAACCCGCGGATCCGGCCAGACCAAGGGATGTGGTCTGTCGAATCCATTTTTACAAGGATAAAGACTTAATACTACAAAAAACCCGTGCCATTAAAGAACTGACCTTCAAGGGAACACCGATCTATATTCTCCCAGACCTCTCTCGTAGGACCCTCCAGCTGCGGAAAGCCTTAAAACCCCTACTGACTCTACTGCAGGACAGGGAAATACCCTATCGTTGGGGGTTCCCCTTCCAATTACACGCAACCAAGAATGGCAAATCTACAACATTCAGAGGACTGGGAGACTTACCAAACTTCCTGGGCACCCTAGAGCTTCCCCCGGTCCGGTTGCCGGACTGGCCCACCCCGTGCGCCCTGCCGGTGATGCCCCCAAGGAACACATGGCAACCAGCACCTGCAAAATCCAGACGCCGCCGCAGAGAACCGCGACAGGGAGAAAGAAGCGAACCCCCGGAATGATCCGACGAACCGTATACTTAACCTAACTCACCCTGTGATATAACTTTCTTCAATCTAATCCTCTATCCTCTATCTCACCCGTTAATTACCCCCCCTTCTCTCTTTCACAATCATTACCCCGCTAGGGGAACGTGCTATCAGATCTAACCAGATGGGGGGTAAAGTTACACCCAGTTGGGTCTGGGAACGTCTACGCCTATTACCACCAGTCCTGGGCTCTTTTCTTTTTGAAAGAGGGGAGCCGGGAAACAATAAATACTAGGGGTTGGGAAGCGGGAGGAGCTTACCCCTCCTTGGTTTCCACTCTCCCACGTAGGGCTGACAGCTAATTAAAGCTGCCGATTTCTGCCTGAACTAGGCAGGCTATTAGTTGAAGGGGACCAACAGGGTCACCCCAACAGTTACTGTTTGTACCCCAGTTAAGTGTTATCCCCTTATGTGTTCCCTATCCACCTCCTTCCCTCATGTGTCCCCCCTACCCCCCAATAACCTGAGCGAGGGGAGACAAAGGCACACACCTATCCTTGCAATGGACTTCAAATGGCGAATCTAACATTTTGCTCATTTAACACTAAAGGCTTGAACAGCCCTCAGAAGAGAAGGCAGCTCCTCTACCATCTCCACAAAAAAAAGGTGATGGTGGCTCTACTACAGGAAACCCATTTCAAGGCGGGTTGTGTGCCGGCCTGCTCCTCCTCGCTCTACACCACGTGGCTGCACAGCCCCGACCCCCTGAGAAAGGCAGGAGGGGTCTCCATAGCTTTGCATAGAACTCTACAGAACCAGCGGATTGACTCACTGACTGATGAAGAAGGTAGATATATTTTCCTCAAGGTTGAAATTCTGGGTAAAGTAATCACATTTGCAAATATCTATCTTCCTAACCAGAACCAGGTATCCCAAGCACTGAAAGTGTTAAACATCCTCGCCAAATTCGCGGATGGATCGGAAATCATCCTGGGAGGCGATCTCAACCTGGTCATGGATCCCACCATGGACACCTCATCGGGTAAGTCTTCCGTCTCCCGAACAGCACTTAGGACACTTAAGAAAAAATTAGACGCACTACAGCTTGTAGATCTCTGGAGAATTTTGCATCCAGAGGACCGAGATTTCACCTTCCACTCAGCAGCCCACAATTCCTATAGCAGGATTGACTACTTACTGGTCTCACACAGCCTTCTAGATAGATACCCTTCATGCTCACACGGAGACATATTGTGGTCAGACCATGCTCCGGTTCTGGGAGGCCTAGCGGGATGGGGAACCACTCCAAGACTCCAGTCTTGGAGACTTAATGACAATCTCCTAAGAGACCCATTATGCACCGCGGCAATCAGGAATGCAATAGAAACATTCAAAGAGGTTCATCAAACCGACCAGACCCCAGCCCCAGTAAAATGGGAAACACTAAAATGCATCCTGAGAGGGGTATTAATCTTCCATGGAACGAGAATTAAAAAAGAGAGATTGGCGACTCTGACGGGATTATTAGCCTCTCTGAGGGACAGGGAAAGCGCAAATAAAAGACTGCAAAGCGAGGCCCTGAGAGCAGAGATTTCGGCAATACGTCAACAAATTCTGGGAATTCTAGATCAGCGCTCTCTGACCTCCAGAGATAAGCTTAGGAAGGGGTCCTTTGAATATGGAGATAAATGCGGAAGCCACTTAGCCAGAACCCTCCACCCTAGATTGCCACTTACTTATATCCCCAAAATTCAATCATCTAAAGGACGCATGGCCCACAGCACCAAAGATATACTAGAAGAATTCCAATCTTATTACAACAAACTTTACAATATCCCGACAGAGTCCCCTTCCACCTCTTCTCCCCGGGATGAAGAGATGGAAGCATATCTACTAGCACACGCCCCAAAGAGCCTGACGCCAACAGAGGCAGAGGAACTAGAACAAGACTTTACTCCACAAGAACTGACGGCCATAATACAAAATTTAAAGACAAACAAAAGCCCAGGACCAGACGGGTATACGGCCAGGTTTTATAAACTGTTTATGGAAGAACTGGCCCCAATAGCATTAGACGCTTTCAACACAGTAAATAGAGGACACCCATTTCCCAAGCAGGCACTACAGGCGCACATCTCAATCATTCTCAAACCAGGAAAGGACCCCTCGGCCTGCGGGAGTTATAGACCAATTTCATTAATAAATGTAGACGTCAAGATGTTTGCAAAATTGATAGCAAACAGGCTACAGAATCTAATACCTAGGCTGATCCACCTGGAGCAAGTGGGCTTCGTACCTGGCAGAGAGGCAAGGGACAACACCATTAAGACACTATCCTTGATAGCCAGAGCCAAATCCACCAATTCCCCGTTGTGCCTTCTGGCAATTGATGCCGAGAAGGCATTCGACAGGGTGAGTTGGACCTTCCTCTCTGCCACACTTAAAAAAATTGGAATGGGCCCTCGAATGCTCCAGTGGGTCATGGCGCTGTATGAAGACCCCACAGCTAGAATTAGAGTGAACGGGTCACTGTCTGACCCCTTCAAAGTGAGTAATGGAATGAGACAGGGGTGCCCCCTTTCCCCCTTCTTGTATATCTTAACTATGGAGGTTTTAGCCAATTCGATCAGAAGCAACGACTCGATAAAAGGATTCAAGATAAACACATCAGAACACAAAATGGCACTATTTGCAGATGATCTGTTACTTTACTTATCCAATCCCCGAGTCGGCATGCCTGTGCTCCTTAAAGAATTTGAAAAATTTGGGAGAATAAACAATTACAAAATCAACGCCCAAAAATCCGAAGCCCTGAACGTCTCACTCCCGCAGGCCGAGGTCTCCCAACTGGAGGCAGCGCTCCCCTTTCGGTGGGCTAACTCACATATAAAATACTTGGGAACCAACATCTCAGCAGACCCCTCCCAGGCCTATAAACTAAACTACATTCCCTTTGTCGAGAACCTGGAAAGAACCCTGGGTAAATGGAACCCATTATACATTTCGTGGAATGGACGAATCAACGCGGTTAAAATGGATATACTGCCAAAATTCCTTTATCTCTGCCAAACCATCCCAATAGGGCTCCCGAGATCTTTCTTCCTAAAAATCAAATCAATAATCACAAACTTCGTTTGGAGGGGCCAAAAACCACGATTGAGACATTCACTTTTGACTAGAGACAAAGAAAGGGGAGGACTGGGCCTGCCAGACTTTTCTTTATATCACAAGGCCAACATAGCAAATTGTGCCCTAGACCTAATCAAGGGACGGGATACCAGGCTTTGGGTTGATATAGAGCATTCAGGTGAAGTAGATGGGATATACGGAGCACCCTGGATTCCCCCTAAATGGGTCAAGTCTATCCCCAACATCCCTCCCTTCAGTCTCCAATTATTCACCACGTGGGCAAGTTTCGCGCCTCGACTAGGATTAGTTACAATACCAGGCCCTTTAACACCTCTCCTAGCAAACCCTCTATTCGAAATAGCCACAAGAGAAAAGGGATTGCTATCCCTCCCTACTGACCCAATCCCAAGGCTGAGAGATGTAGTAACACAGTCGGGACTGAAACCCTTGACCGAGATCAGGGGCCAGAACACCCCACGGCCAGGAATATGGCTCCAATATCTTCAGCTGAGGGGCTTTGTGGGCTCGCTGAGGCCGGGAGTGAATCTGACGGCGCCTCTTACGGAGTTCGAGCAACTCTGCATGTCAGACCAAAACCAGAGACACATGATATCTAGGATCTACAAAATGTTGCTGAGTCGGGAGACGGAGGATGAGGCCCCGAAATATAAAGAGGCTTGGGAAAGGGAACTGGGTGAAAACCTCACCGAGGAGGACTGGAGCAAAATATGGGCCCTTACGCATAAGATCTCCACAGCAGGCAAAGTACAGGACCTTAACTACAAGATAGTCTCAAGGTGGTATAGGACCCCAGACCAATTACAGAGAATTTTCCCCCAGTCCTCCTCGGCATGCTGGCGATGCAGAGGGAGCAGAGGTACAATGATACACATCTGGTGGGAGTGCCACCTAGTGGCCGACCTTTGGAAGGAAGTGACAACCCTGTACAATCATATCAGTCGCACAGATGTGGCTATGACTCCTAAACTTGCCCTGCTCTCCCTGTTCCCAGGGGCTGCGAGAATAGCTAAGACAAGTTTACTAAAACACTTTATTATTGCAGTGAGAAGACTGATCCCTAGACTCTGGCGCACCACGACTGCCCTGACTAGAGGTTTGTGGGTGGAAGAGCTCCACACTCTCATGAGATTTGACGAGCTGGGGGCTGACGAGCCGAAACTGTGGGAAGCCTACTATAAGACGTGGCAGTCGTGGGTCGCCTTTAGGGGATCAGACGCCCTCAAATATTGGATTGAACAAGGAACGATTGATTGAGCAGCCACTACCCTGACGAGTACTGAGACAATAATCGTTATAGTCTTGCTTGTCTATATGTACCGAGTCTCCACCCCTCCACTCCCCCCCCCCTTTTTTTCCCACCCCCCACCCCCCTCTCCTATGTACGTCTTAGAATAAGAAAAGTTAAGTTAAGTCATTACAATCGGAAGAGAGGAAAAGGTCTATCGAGTATTTAGACTAGGCCCGGGTCGATTACCCAACCCCGAACCTTAGTCACCATCACAGGGAGGGAGCGGCTGGGAACGAACCACCAAGAGTGGGGCCACCAGGCAGCCCCCGAACAATCTACATGATTCAACGTCTCATTAGCTCAGACTTCTCCCTCTCCACTTCCTCTCTATCCTTCATATTTACAACTGCCTAAGTAGAAGTTAACAGAATTGCATGCTAAAAGTTTTCCTTTTTTCTGTTGATTGATCAAGATATAAGCAAATAACTATGACAAAGTGGTACTCAATAAAATTTATTTGAACCTAAGAATTGACAAGATGGCCGCTGATGTGGAAGAAACGTTTTTGGACGTGTTAAAGAACACAGAATGGAATGCAGATTGACGGGGTATTAGTGTATCTTGACGCCACTGGGAAGTGCTGGTGGAGTCAAGATTGACAGAGGGGGGTCATGTCCCCTGATTGGCTGAACAGTGTTTTCAATGCCAGGTCCTGCAAGGGCACTAAACATTAATCCAGAAGCCATGCAGCTGACGGCGCTGCAGCCGCGCACCCCCTGGACCAAGGGGCTTGCCAGCCAGCGGCGGTGTGCGCCCAGAAGCCGGAGGCCTCCTCAGTGTCAAAGCGCTGGGTGGCGGCAGCAGGGAGCCAAACACAGAAGTTTACCTTATTTCCCATGAGCGGCCAGAACGGAGGAGTACTGCGGCAGCCGCAACGGGGCTGACAGCTGGGACAGAGCCATCGATGGGGAGTAAGCCGGGATGGAGCCACCGACAAGGAGTAAACCGGGACGGAGCCACCGACAAGGCGTAAACCGGGACAGAGCCGCCGACAGGTAGTGAGCTGTGAGGCGGCACAGGGGACGGAGCCGTCATGCGGAGGCCGGGACCGAGAGATCAGCGGGCACCAACTATCACGCTTGCCTGAAAGGCCACCTCATACGGACCAGACACGCTGCAGCGTGTGCATACATTTGTGCCAGCAATGCAGGCTTAGCCTGTTGATTACTATAGTTCTTTGTCTTACATGATGACATGTAAATACTGCGATGTTACAGCGGTAACATGGCAGCATTAACAGGTAATGTAAGGCAAAGAACTATAGTAACCGTGTGGCTACAGCTGCATCGTCGGCACAAATCTATGCACACTGTGCTGCTAGGACCTTGGTACCTTCACCCCATCGGCAGCTAGAAGTGTGAGAAGGGCTTTCCTCCTGTCAAACTCTTTGCTTCCGGTGGAGTGAAGGTACACTAATACCAATTGATGAGTCAATGGTTAGACACAATGAAGCATTGCTGCAAGCTTACATTCGTTTCATTATTTGGAATGAAGAGGCATTGGAGGAACTGTTGTTTACCAGAAATTTAACCACTGACACGAAAGGCTCCTCTATATACAAAAGAGGGGAAGAATTGTTCCAAGAAAAACTATCCCTTTAACAAATGTTCTTGCTTGTGCAACCGACAGAGCTGCATCCATGACTGGTCGATATCTGCTATACCTGGCATAATGGCAGTCCGCTATGTGATCCATCGGCAGCGCCTTGTTGCTAAACATTTATGTGAGAGATTCCATGATTCTCTGCGCTCTGTATTTAATGCTGTTAGCAAGATAAAAGCGCACTCTTTGAACGAACGTCTTTTGCGCAAGCTCTGTCAAGCCCATGACGTCTACTCCTACACACCGAAGTGAGGTGGCTGTCAACAGGAACGTGCTTACAACCCTTCTATGAACCTTTTGACACAGTACTCAAATTTTTTCGGACGATTGACTCAAGCCTTTGTGATGCAATCGAACTACGACGTCTTGACGTTGCCTATCTCGCTGACATATTTGACAAACTCAACAAGGTCAACACAAAGCTACAAGGAGACAAAGTGAATTTCATTAAGGCTAAAGGTATAATCTGGACCTTCATACAAATAACCTGAGTCGACACAAGCTCTGTCAGTTTCCGAGTCTTTAAGAAATTGAACGCAAAGATGGAGACAAACTTCAAGATGCCGACGAAAGATAATTGCTCAAACAACAGTTTGAGTGACAGTTTTGAGCGATCATCTTTGCATAACTCTAAGTAGCTTATTAGCTAGTTAAGAGTTAATGTAGGTGGAGCGGGATACAGTCACGATAGCACCGCGAACAAAGCAGCTGTTTTGTATATGCAAATAGCTGCTTTGTTCTTGGCGCTTTCAGATGGTGTCCCGCTGAGAACTGCCAGCGGGATACTATCTGAGAAAATCAGCGTACAGCGCTGATAAGAGTCATCAGTAATTTCTAGCTTGCTAGAAATCACCGAGGAAGGAACAGCGCACAATGGTCGCGAGTCTAGACACAATGATTATGCTCAAAAGAGGGCTTTTCAGTGATAATCGTTGTGTCTAAATGGGCCTTTAGACTTTTTTTGGTCACACCTTAAACAATCCAAAGCAGACATGCAAACTAGGTTTTATGATCTATGTACTCTTGAAATAACAACCTGTGTACTCAATCCATTTTCAGCAGACGCAGGAGAATCTCATCCCAGATTACAGGAGCAGCTGATCGACTTGAAACCCAATAGCGAAGCCCAAGCATTATCCCAACAATGTGGCTATGAACGTTTTTGGGTGAAAGTGAAGAATCCCTCTCCTATCCTGTGGCAGGAAGTTCAGTTGCTCGTGTTAGCCTTTCCATCTACGTACTTAGTGGAGAGGGGCTTCAGCGCGGTTCAGCAGCTCCTGACAAAAGCGAGAAACAAACTTCACATATGTGTAAGGGGCGACATGAGACTGCGGCTGATGAAGATAGAACCAGATATCTCAAAACTGGCATCGCTCATCGGGCCCGAGGCGGCCATTAATGACACAGATTGATTGTGGCAAACATTATTATTATTTCACTGGTCTTGCATTTTAGGTTAAGGTGTATCTTGCATTTACTTAAAGGGGTTGTCCCGAGGCAGCAAGTGGGTCTATACACTTCTGTATGGCCATAATAATGCACTTTGTAATATACATTGTGCATTAATTATGAGCCATACAGAAGTTATAAAAAGTTTTTTACTTACCTGCTCCGTTGTTAGCGTCCTCGTTCCCATGGTGCCGACTAATTTTCGCCCTCCGATGGCCAAATTAGCCGCGCTTGCGCAGTCCGGGTCTTCTGTAGTCTTCTATGGAGCCGCTCGTGCCAGAGAGCGGCTCCGTGTAGCTCCGCCCCGTCACGTGCCGATTCCAGCCAATCAGGAGGCTGGAATCGGCAGTGGACCGCACAGAAGAGCTGCGGTCCACGAAGCAAGAGGTTCCCGGCGGCCATCTTCACAGGTAAGTATAGAAGTCACCGGAGCGCGGGGATCAAGGTAAGCGCTCCGGTAAGCTGTCTGTACGTCCCTGCATCGGGGTTGTCTCGCGCCGAACGGGGGGGGGGTTGAAAAAAAAAAAAACCCGTTTCGGCGCGGGACAACCCCTTTAAGATGCAGTACATTTCTATCGAATGCTATTATTGCTTGCTTCACCCCCCAAAAATTATCTTCTGCAATAAAACCTATTTATTATTGTATCCACAATTAACCGGTTTTTAAATATTTAGCAGCTAAAATTAAGGCACACAGGCGGGTCGGACCCCGCACACGGGATTCCCACAGCGGACTTCGACCCGGCGGTCCGTCACACATGCACAGTAGCCGCCGGCGCAAGGCATATCCCATGACACCACAGTGCTCACTGCAGAAGTGCCCTGATATACCTTGTGTGTGTGTGTGTATATGTATGTATATATATATATATTAGAGATGAGTGAGTATACTCGCTCGAGTAATGTGCCTTAGCCGAGTATCTCCCCGCTCGTCCTTAAAGATTCGGGGGTGGGGGAGAGCGGGGAGGAACGGAGGGGAGATCTCTCTCCCTCTCTCTCTACCTCTCTCCACCCCGCCGCAACTCACCTGTCAGCCGCAGCGGCCCCCGGATCTTTAGGGACGAGCGGAGAGATACTCGGCTAAGGCACATTACTTGAGCGAGTATACTCACTCATCTCTAATATATATATATAACACAATAGGTGATAAAAACCGTTCGGTGTGTGTGTAGATATATACATATATATACTAGGTGATACATCCATGCGCTGTAAAAATATATTAGGTGATATACCCATGTGTTGTGTGTGTGTATATATATATATATATATATATATATATATATATACACATACATACACACACACGGCATGGGTATATCACCTAGCGTGTATGTATGTATGCATGTATGCGCTGTGTGCATGTGGGTGTGTATATATATATATACACACACATTCACTAGGTGATATACCCGTGTGTTGTGTGTAAGTGTATATACTAGGTGATAAAAAACCATGCGTGTTGTGTATATGTATGTATGTAAGTATGTATATATATATATATATATATATATATATATATATATATATATATATATATATATATATACTAGGTGTTATACCCGTGCGGTGAACTGTGATTTAATGACTAGCGGTCCTGAAATATACAAAGTGGCCACAAGCATGAGCCAGACACGCACTGCTATGGAAGCTGTCCAAAAGAACATCTGTGTTGCCCCTAGCAACCAATCACAGCGCAGCTTTCAATGTGCTTCAGCTGTATAAGAAATGAAAGCTGCGCTGCGATTGGTTGCTAGGGACAACAAAAATGACACAGTAAATTGGTGAGTTTTCAGTATTTGCCGCCCGGCGCTGGCGAACGCTCTGCAGAATATCACTGAGATCGGACCAGAACTGCGGATATGTATGCCACACAAACAGATTCTGCTTTGTACATATAAGATTTACGTGATCCCATTGACTAGCACACGCGTGTAACATGTGTGTCTGAATCCCGCAGTGTAAATCAGTGGGGATTAAGCTGTCTGTATTGTGCACAGAATGCGGAGCGCCGATCCGCCCTTATAAACGGCCCTCTGAGGGTAACCAGAAGGCTGGTCTGGCCCTCGGGGACATCCCGCTTCAGTCTTCGGGTCTAAATCCCGGCTTTCGCCTCGGAGTTCTGCCGCAGATTAGCATTCGGTCCTCACGCATATTAACAACCAATCGTTGCGGCAGATCTGCGTTTCTGCGTCCGGCGCGGTTTCCATTTCTAGAATCGATGCATTCATTTTTTTATTCTACTATGCAGATTTCTGCGCTGTCTGAACTGCGACACGGATCGACGCGGATTTCATCGTCATGGTAACATGACGCGATTTCCGGTACAGAGTTTTGCACGGAATCCACCTTGGAACCTGCGCCAAAAATACACTATATAAGCCGGCCTAAATCGCGGTGGGATCTGCAATCCATATATCCTTACAGCTGTAAGTTATAGAGTCCGTCCTCCATTCCTTCCTACTGATTGTTTCCCCATAAAGCCGTATTCACATGGACAATCGCGATATCCGCGCTAGAGCCGCGGACCAATATCACACTGGTAACAGCTTTATGTGCGAGCGGGACGGTCTTGTGAGAAAATCGCATCGCAGCACATGCGATAAAAAATGACACCGAATTCACATGAAAATCGCATCTGCGTGTGAGGGGCCTGCGGTATTTTAGGGGTCCCATAGAACATAATGGCCAAGGTGACCCCCAAAACAGCACGTGTGCGAAGAGTGCAGCCATTGTAAATAATGCGCGTTCTGTGTGTCTCGCAGCGTCCTACACTCGCCCCTGCGCACGCCCTCGTTGTATCGTCTGTTCGCTGATCCTGATGGGGGTTATAATCCAACTTTTGTTGTGTCATCCGGCCTCCATCATGTGCGGCATCATCACTGCGGGGGCCGCTCACATGGCCGTATTTTCCCTCTCCGAGCTGTCTGTGTTTTTACGGACTGAATGCGGGCAGCACGCGACCCATGAAAGTGACAACAAAAACAACAATCGCAGCTTGTCCTATATTGGTCCTAAAATCAGAATGTATAAAACACAGCAAACACGGAGGATGGATTCTGCAGCTGTCTGTGCTTTTATGTCTCCCTCCAGCAGCTCCCCCCTCCCCTCCGCTGTCCATAGATGTCTGACACAAAGTGGAGGATTAGATTTATTACGTCTTTTATTCCCTTGTTGTATCCATCTATAGATAAAGATTAAACGTCTCTCGGCGCTCGTTTACATCAGCGCTGCGCTGCCGGACAGAACTGACCAGAATGGCCGCCATTTGTGGCGGTTTTGTACGCCAGCCTCTTCACAAATGGAATGGCGGTGAATGTAGCGCGGTTTTATCCTGGATTTTTATGTAAATCCACAACGGACCAATGTTACCGCAAACGAGTTTTGAGGCGTTTTCTTCCGTGTTAGTTGTTGCCAAAACACATAATAAGAAATGGCGCAGTAACGTCTCTGAAAAAGGGAAATAACACCGGTCCGGAATCCGACCATTCTTCTACCAAAATAAGCTGAAAATCCTCACAGCGCTGCAAATAACTACCCCGTATGATGAGAGTCGTCGCTGCGCCGCATGGAGCCATGACGGTAACTACCCCGTATGATGAGAGTCATCGCTGCGCCGCATGCTGCCACGTCGGTAACTACCCCGTATGATGAGAGTCGTCGCTGCGCCGCATGGAGCCATGACGGTAACTACCCCGTATGATGAGAGTCGTCGCTGCGACGCAGATAGCCACGGCGGTAACTACCCCGTATGATGGGAGTCGTCGCTGCGCCGCATGCTGCCACGGCAGCAACTACCCCGTATGATGGGAGCCGTCACTGCGCCGCATGCTGCCATGGCTGTAACTACGCCGTATGATGAGAGTCGTCGCTGCGCCGCATGGAGCCATGGCGGTAACTACCCCGTATGATGGGAGCCGTCGCTGCGCCGCATGCTGCCATGGCTGTAACTACGCCGTATGATGAGAGTCGTCGCTGCGCCGCATGCTGCCATGGCGGTAACTACCGCGTATGATGGGAGTCGTCACTGAGCCACATGCTGCCATGGCGGTAACTACCCCGTATGATGAGTCGTCGCTGCGTCGCATGCTGCTACGGCGATAACTACCCCGCATGATGGGAGTCGTCGCTGCGCCGCATGCTGCCACGTCGGTAACTACCCCGTATGATGAGTCGTCGCTGCGTCGCATGCTGCCATGGCGGTAACTACCCCGTATGATGAGAGTCGTCGCTGCGCCGCATGCTGCCACGCCGGCAACTACCCCGTATGATGAGAGTCGTCGCTGCGCCGCATGCTGCCATGACGGTAACTACCCCGTATGATGAGAGTCGTCGCTGCTCCGCATGCTGCCATGGCGGTAACTACCCCGTATGATGAGAGTCGTCGCTGCGCCGCATGCTGCCATGACGGTAACTACCCTGTATGATGAGAGTCGTCGCTGCGTCGCATGCTGCCATGGCGGTAACTACCCCGTATGATGGGAGCCGTCGCTGCGCCGCAAGCTGCCATGGCGGTAACTACCCCGTATGATGGGAGCCGTCGCTGTGCCGCATGGAGCCAAGGCAGTAACTACCCCGTATGATGAGAGTCGTCGCTGCGCCGCATGCTGCCATTGCTGTAATTACCCCGCATGATGGGAGCCGTCGCTGCGCCGCATGCTGCCACGGCGGTAACTACCCCGTATGATGAGAGTCGTCGCTGCGCCGCATGCTGCCATGGCTGTAACTACCCCGTATGATGGGAGTCGTCGCTGCGCTGCATCGAGTCACGGTGGTAACTACCCCGTATGATAGGAGCCGTCGCTGCGCCGCATGCTGCCACGGTGGTAACCACCCCGTATGATGGGAGTCATCGCTGCGCCGCATGCTGCCATGGCTGTAACTACACCGTATGATGGGAGTCGTCGCTGCGCCGCATGCTGCCATGGCGGTAACTACCCCGTATGATGGGAGTTATCGCTGCGCCGCATGGAGTCACGGCGGTAACTACCCCGTATGATGGGAGTCATCGCTGCGCCGCATGAGTCATCGCTGCGCCGCATGCTGCCACAGCGGTAACTACCCCGTATGATGGGAGTCATCGCTGCGCCGCATGCTGCCTCGGCGGTAACTACCCCGTATGATGGGAGTCATCGCTGCGCCGCATGCTGCCACGGCAGTAACTACCCCGTATGATGGGAGTCATCGCTGCGCCGCATGCTGCCATGGCGGTAACTACCCCGTATGATGGGAGTCATCGCTGCACCGCATGGAGTCACGGCGGTAACTACCCCGTATGATGGGAGTCATCGCTGCGCCGCATGCTGCCACGGCGGTAACTACCCCGTATGATGGGAGTCATCGCTGCGCCGCATGCTGCCACGGCGGTAACTACCCCGTATGATGAGAGTCATCGCTGCGCCGCATGCTGCCACAGCAGTAACTGCCCCGTATGATGGGAGTCATCGCTGCGCCGCATGGAGTCACGGCGGTAACTACCCCGTATGATGGAAGTCATCGCTGCGATGAAAGACACTGTGCGTTAGGGGGCGGGGCTAGTTCGGAAGCTCCGTTAGGGGGGCGGAACTAGTGAGTGGGAAAAGCAGTTAGGGGGTGTGGCTATTGTAGAAGCGCCGATGGGAGCGGGGCTAGTGTCAGAGCTTCGTTAGGGGGCAGGGCTAGTGTTGGAACTCCGTTAGGGGGCGGGGCTACTGTAAGGCTCGGATAAAGTGGCGGGCGGCGCTCTCGACATGTCACGTGCTTCTTCGTATAAACACTGGTGTCGTCATCTGTTATCCCTGACAACCATGGCGGAGATGGACGCGGAAAGCGTGAGGACCGAGTCCCAAGCCGGAGAGGAGTTCTCCCTGACCGAGCTGAGCACAGAGCAACTCCGTGCCCTGGATCGAGACACCAGGTACCGTCCCGTCCGTACACCGCCCTGCGCATATGGCCTTCTGTAACCCCCCCATACATGTGTGTAGGGTATATGTGGGGAGGGAGAGAGAAGGGGTTACGGGAGGGTAAATGGGAAGGGGGGAGAGAGAGCGAAGGGGGGAGAGAGAGAGAGAAGGGGTTACGGGAGGGTAAATGGGAAGGGGGGAGAGAGAGAGAAGGGGTTACGGGAGGGTAAATGGGAAGGGGGGAGAGAGAGAGAGAGAAGGGGTTACGGGAGGGTAAATGGGAAGGGGGGAGAGAGAGAGAGAGAAGGGGTTACGGGAGGGTAAATGGGAAGGGGGGAGAGAGAGAGAGAGAAGGGGTTACGGGAGGGTAAATGGGAAGGGGGGAGAGAGAGAGAGAAGGGGTTACGGGAGGGTAAATGGGAAGGGGGGAGAGAGAGAGAGAGAAGGGGTTACGGGAGGGTAAATGGGAAGGGGGGAGAGAGAGAGAGAAGGGGTTACGGGAGGGTAAATGGGAAGGGGGGAGAGAGAGAGAGAAGGGGTTACGGGAGGGTAAATGGAAGGGGGGAGAGAGAGAGAGAAGGGGTTACGGGAGGGTAAATGGGAAGGGGGGAGAGAGAGAGAGAGAAGGGGTTACGGGAGGGTAAATGGGAAGGGGGGAGAGAGAGAGAGAGAAGGGGTTACGGGAGGGTAAATGGGAAGGGGGGAGAGAGAGAGAGAGAAGGGGTTACGGGAGGGTAAATGGAAGGGGGAGAGAGAGAGAGAGAAGGGGTTACGGGAGGGTAAATGGGAAGGGGGAGAGAGAGAGAGAGAAGGGTTACGGGAGGGTAAATGGGAAGGGGGGAGAGAGAGAGAGAGAAGGGGTTACGGGAGGGTAAATGGAGGGGGAGAGAGAGAGGAAGGGTTCGGGAGGAAATGGAAGGGGGAGAGAGAGAGAAGGGGTTACGGGAGGGTAAATGGGAAGGGGGGAGAGAGAGAGAGAAGGGGTTACGGGAGGGTAAATGGGAAGGGGGGAGAGAGAGAGAGAGAAGGGGTTACGGAGGTAATGGGAGGGGGAGAGAGAGAGAGAAGGGTACGGAGGGTAAATGGGAAGGGGGGAGAGAGAGAGAGAAGGGGTTACGGGAGGGTAAATGGGAAGGGGGGAGAGAGAGAGAGAGAAGAGGGTTACGGGAGGGTAATGGGAAGGGGGGAGAGAGAGAGAGAGAAGGGGTTACGGGAGGGTAAATGGGAAGGGGGGAGAGAGAGAGAGAGAAGGGGTTACGGGAGGGTAAATGGAAGGGGGGAGAGAGAGAGAGAGAAGGGGTTACGGGAGGGTAAATGGGAAGGGGGGAGAGAGAGAGAGAGAAGGGGTTACGGGAGGGTAAATGGGAAGGGGGAGAGAGAGTGAGAAGGGGTTACGGGAGGGTAAATGGGAAGGGGGGAGAGAGAGAGAGGAGAAGGGTTACGGGAGGGTAAATGGGAAGGGGGGAGAGAGAGAGAGAAGGGGTTACGGGAGGGTAAATGGGAAGGGGGGAGAGAGAGGAGAGAAGGGGTTACGGGAGGGTAAATGGGAAGGGGGAGAGAGAGAGAGAGAAGGGGTTACGGGAGGGTAAATGGAAGGGGGAGAGAGAGAGAGAGAAGGGTTACGGGAGGGTAAATGGGAAGGGGGGAGAGAGAGAGAGAGAAGGGGTTACGGGAGGGTAAATGGGAAGGGGGAGAGAGAGAGAGAGAAGGGGTTACGGGAGGGTAAATGGGAAGGGGGGAGAGAGAGAGAGAGAAGGGGTTACGGGAGGGTAAATGGGAAGGGGGGAGAGAGAGAGAGAGAGAAGGGGTTACGTGGAGGGTAAATGGGAAGGGGGGAGAGAGAGAGAGAGAAGGGGTTACGGGTGGGTTAAATGGAAGGGGGGAGAGAGAGAGAGAGAGAAGGGTTACGGAGGGTAAATGGGAAGGGGGGAGAGAGAGAGAGAGAGAAGGGGTTACGGGAGGGTAAATGGGAAGGGGGGAGAGAGAGAGAGAGAGAAGGGGTTACGGGAGGGTAAATGGGAAGGGGGGAGAGAGAGAGAGAGAGAGAGGGGTACGGGAGGGTAAATGGGAAGGGGGGAGAGAGAGAGAGAGAGAAGGGGTTACGGGAGGGTAAATGGGAAGGGGGGAGAGAGAGAGAGAGAGAAGGGTTACGGGAGGGTAAATGGGAAGGGGGAGAGAGAGAGAGAGAGAAGGGGTTACGGGAGGGTAAATGGGAAGGGGGAGAGAGAGAGAGAGAGAAGGGGTTACGGGAGGGTAAATGGAAGGGGGGAGAGAGAGAGAGAGAGAAGGGGTTACGGGAGGGGTAAATGGGAAGGGGGGAGAGAGAGAGAGAGAGAAGGGGTTACGGGAGGGTAAATGGGAAGGGGGGAGAGAGAGAGAGAGAGAAGGGGTTACGGGAGGGTAAATGGGAAGGGGGGAGAGAGAGAGAGAGAGAAGGGGTTACGGAGGGTAAATGGGAAGGGGGGAGAGAGAGAGAGAGAGAAGGGGTTACGGGAGGGTAAATGGGAAGGGGGGAGAGAGAGAGAGAGAGAAGGGGTTACGGGAGGGTAAATGGGAAGGGGGGAGAGAGAGAGAGAGAGAAGGGGTTACGGGAGGGTAAATGGGAAGGGGGGAGAGAGAGAGAGAGAGAAGGGGTTACGGGAGGGTAAATGGGAAGGGGGGAGAGAGAGAGAGAGAGAAGGGGTTACGGGAGGGTAAATGGGAAGGGGGGAGAGAGAGAGAGAGAGAAGGGGTTACGGAGGGTAAATGGGAAGGGGGGAGAGAGAGAGAGAGAGAAGGGGTTACGGAGGGTAAATGGAAGGGGGAGAGAGAGAGAGAGAGAAGGGGTTACGGGAGGGTAAATGGGAAGGGGGGAGAGAGAGAGAGAGAGAAGGGGTTACGGGAGGGTAAATGGGAAGGGGGAGAGAGAGAGAGAGAGAAGGGGTTACGGGAGGGTAAATGGGAAGGGGGGAGAGAGAGAGAGAGAGAAGGGGTTACTGGAGGGTAAATGGGAAGGGGGGAGAGAGAGAGAGAGAGAGAGAAGGGTTACGGAGGGTAAATTGGGAAGGTGGGGAGAGAGAGAGAGAGAGAAGGGTTACGGGAGGGTAAATGGGAAGGGGGAGAGAGAGAGAGAGAAGGGTTACGGAGGGTAAATGGGAAGGGGGGAGAGAGAGAGAGAGAGAAGGGGTTACGGGAGGGTAAATGGGAAGGGGGGGAGAGAGAGAGAGAGAGAAGGGTTACGGGAGGGTAAATGGGAAGGGGGGAGAGAGAGAGAGAGAGAAGGGGGTTACGGGAGGGTAAATGGGAAGGGGGGAGAGAGAGAGAGAGAGAAGGGGTTACGGGAGGGTAAATGGGAAGGGGGGAGAGAGAGAGAGAGAGAAGGGGTTACGGAGGGTAAATGGGAAGGGGGGAGAGAGAGAGAGAGAGAAGGGGTTACGGGAGGGTAAATGGGAAGGGGGAGAGAGAGAGAGAGAGAAGGGGTTACGGGAGGGTAAATGGGAAGGGGGGAGAGAGAGAGAGAGAGAAGGGGTTACGGGAGGGTAAAGGGAAGGGGGAGAGAGAGAGAGAGAGGGTACGGGGTAATGGGGGAGAGAGAGAGAGAGAAGGGTTAGGAGGGTAAATGGGAAGGGGGGAGAGAGAGAGAGAGAGAAGGGGTTACGGGAGGGTAAATGGGAAGGGGGGAGAGAGAGAGAGAGAGAAGGGGTTACGGGAGGGTAAATGGGAAGGGGGGAGAGAGAGAGAGAGAGAAGGGGTTACGGGAGGGTAAATGGGAAGGGGGAGAGAGAGAGAGAGAGAAGGGGTTACGGGAGGGTAAATGGGAAGGGGGGAGAGAGAGAGAGAGAGAAGGGGTTACGGGAGGGTAAATGGGAAGGGGGGAGAGAGAGAGAGAGAGAAGGGTTAAGGGAGGTAAATGGAAGGGGGGAGAGAGAGAGAGAGAGAAGGGGTTACGGGAGGGTAAATGGGAAGGGGGGAGAGAGAGAGAGAGAGAAGGGGTTACGGGAGGGTAAATGGGAAGGGGGAGAGAGAGAGAGAGAGAAGGGGTTACGGGAGGGTAAATGGGAAGGGGGGAGAGAGAGAGAGAGAGAAGGGGTTACGGGAGGGTAAATGGGAAGGGGGGAGAGAGAGAGAGAGAGAAGGGGTTACGGGAGGGTAAATGGGAAGGGGGGAGAGAGAGAGAGAGAGAAGGGGTTACGGGAGGGTAAATGGGAAGGGGGAGAGAGAGAGAGAGAGAAGGGGTTACGGGAGGGTTAATGGGAAGGGGGGGGAGAGAGAGAGAGAGAGAAGGGGTTACGGGAGGGTAAATGGGAAGGGGGGAGAGAGAGAGAGAGAGAAGGGGTTACGGGAGGGTAAATGGGAAGGGGGGAGAGAGAGAGAGAGAGAAGGGTTACGGGAGGA